>PJEX01000631.1:0-17565 GCA_005350895.1 Colletotrichum tanaceti | reverse complement strand
CACGCTGCCAACACACACACACACACACACACACACACACACACACACACACACACGACGAAATCCAGATCTTCCCCCACTCGCCTCTCCAACGACATCAAAGGAGCCCCCCCCCCCACCTGACGGGAAGAAGACCAGCGTCTAGACACGATCCAATAGGAGGCATGCTAGACACCGAGACCTACGATTTCACCATGCTTCCATAAATCTACCCCTCTTCCCGGCGATCCGCTGCACGCCATCATCACCCATCGCCCTCCCCCCCTGGGCCCTCCGGCGGCATCACCATGCACCATCAGTACACCGCCTTCGCGAAGTAGCGAGTCGCGAGCCAAAAAGCGTCCGAGGGGATGCGCACGTTGGTCATCGTTCTTCTTCGGACTCGCCTCTCCCCACCCCGCCACCGGGAGGACAGAACTGCCTACCCAATAGTGCCGGAGTGCCGGACATGGCGGGCTGCGGGCCTATGTGGCGCTGGAGATAGGCGCTCTGGACCAAGGCAGGTGTTGCACTCCCCATTACCACATAGACAAGAGCTACATGGGACGAATTTTCGAGCAGGTGGTTCAATCAAAACAAAGTAGGAGTATCATTTGAGCGATGAGGCTCATTCTGCAAAAAATGAGATCTATCTGGTGGAAGAAAGAAAACAAATGGGAGGAGGGGAAAGGTCATCCGCAACAAGAAATGGATTCCTCCACGCTATGCCAGTCTTTTTAAGGCATCACCCACCCTGCCCGCCGTTGAATGCGAAATCTAGATTAGGTATCAATCAAGACAAGGGTCTGGCATATTGTTTAAATGCAGCAACAGAAGTAGTAAAAAGCAATGCTAGTCGTCAATCCATCATCATCATTCCATGCTACCGTCCATGGTCCATCGTGTCCGTATGTTCGTCGTGAAACGTCACTGCAAGCGCACGCTGGTATATATCCGCCCCATCGTCTAGGATGCAGGCGGCCGAACACGACGTGTATCGCCACGATCGGTGTTCGTGCTTCATTCTGAAAACGTATATTGAGTGCCGCACGGGGGCGGCACAAAAGCCGCGACTCCCATTCCCATTCACGGGCTAGGGGTCGAGTACTCCATGATCTCGATGGAGTAATACGGCAGCTCCTGCGCCAGCGTGCCGCTGTCGCAAAAGATAAAGGTGCCCTCGACCTCGCTCTCGGGTTCATCGAGCTCGTCAATGCGAGGGGGCGGGGGGTCCTGGAACTGCAGGTGGATGAAGCTGCGGCGGTCGCCGACGCGGCGGCGGAGCCGACGGGCACTAGAGCCGACAGCATCCGGGTCAAGGGGCGTCCAGTCCTCGTGGTCCGAGTCGCTGCGCTCCGAGATGGTGCGCTTGCCGATGCTTGAGCCGTGGGACCGGCGCTTGCGCATTCGAAGCTCGCGCTGCATGCGGACGAACTCGCGGTGCGCCGCCTCGTCCTCGTCCAGATCTTCCTCCGAGTCCCCGTCGGACGAGCTCGAGAGGCCGCAGTTCAGGTCCCGCATCTTGCGTGTCAGGCCGGGCGGCAGCTCTTTGGGCGCTGGGGCCTGCGAGCGGGAGCGGGAGCGGGCCGAGGCCGGCGAGGAGAAGCCCGAGGGCGCGATGGTGCCCGTGCGGTCTTGGTCCATGGGATCGAAATCGGATAATTCTTCGAGGGTAAAGTTGGCCTTGGGGGCGGTGGCCACCGCAGCGGCGGTAGAAGCAGCAGCATGGCTTTCGTGAAAGGTCTCTTGGGTAGGAGGAGTGACTGCAGACTCGTCTTCCGACTCTGAATCGTCCTCCTCTTCGTCCGATTCCTCGTCCGATTCCTCTTCGGAACTGCCGTCGACGGCCATAGGAGCGGGTCCTGGGATAAACGTGGGGGCATGCATCGGGGCCGGAGCTTGAGGGTGAAGGTTCATTGGAACGTCGTCATCCACGTCTGTTGGCTCGTCATCATCGTCCTCTTCCTCTTCCTCTTCATCCTCGCTGTCTTCATCGTCCTCCCCCTCCTCGTCATTCTCTTCGTGGTTAGATATCGCCTGCATGGCCTCGCCCCCCTCAGAGGCGGATTCGGACTCGGACTCGGAATGTTCCTCATCTTCATCCGACTCCGAGTCTTCGGACGAGGTGCGAGGCGACAACTGAGCGAAACGGTTCGAGGGCGTGAAGCTAAACTCATAAAGATTGCCCGTGGGTTGGATGCTAGAGTCTTCAAGCAAGGGCGAGTGGCTGGGGTGATGCCATGTCGGTAGGTGTCGTGTGGCGTACTTGCCATTAACGACGGGCGCGGTAGAGGTAGGGGTCTGAGGCGGTGAGTCAGGGCTCCCCAGAGGGCCCAGCATCATGCTGGGCGTTGTCGGCCGTGGTTTGCGAGGCATTGACGACAAGACCTGCAATAGGACAATGGGGAAGATTCGCAGAGGCGAACCACTTGCCGTGCACTTTCAGTGGCCGGCGTAATGGTCCGTGGCCTGGGCAGTGGTTTATCGTGGCAAAGGTTGATCTTATCGAGACTGCCTTTGGGTCCAGACGTTTTTTCTCCCTTTTTCGGTGTTTCGGGGGAGAAGGAATTTTGGCGGGCAAACGGACGGAGAGATCGGACCAGGTCCGTTCAGTGCAAGGGAGTATAAGTCGATTTAGCTGTTGTTGTGATTGTGGTGTGTTTATGTATGTTGTAAATGTGTGCGTGTTCGTGTTTGGAAGATGGGGTGTAGGACGGCAGTAAGTCAAGGCGTCAACACCCAGAGCAGGAACCTCCGGCAAGGAGAAGAGGAGGATATTCGGCAGCAGATGTAGGTTGTCATGATAGATCTGGCGAGAAATGTGTAACGGCTGAGCAGAACACGCGGCGGAGAAGCAATGCAACAATGCAACAACGCAACGGAGGTGGGGGAGGATGATGCTCTGTGGAATGGATGCAAAGTGTCAATGGAGGATGAAGGACTTCTCGAATCCGAATCGAATTTCCAACTCTCGGCCGACAGTGACAGACGCGAGAGAGCGAGAGTGAGACTGACAGTGAGAGTGAGACTGAAACCGAGAGCGAGAGTGAGAGTGAGAGTGAGAGTGGAGAGTGGGGAGGAATGTTTCGGGGGAGGATGTGCGGGATCCCGGCAGTGGAGCCGACGAAGATCGGGCGGGCGGTGACGATAGGACGGCTTCTGTCCTGGGGACGGCTTCTGTCCTGGTGAGTCCTGGGGAGTCCTGGCGGCGACAAGGGGTAGCCTTGAGGAGGGTGGTGGCGGGCGAGAGAGAGAGAAAGTGAGTAAAAGTGAGAGGATTGCAGTGCCGAACAGCTGATGAGAGAGGACGGTAACAGTGGTGCAATGCGCACTCGAGGAGAAAAAGCAATGTCGACGTCGACGGAATGGTGGAGGACGCCCGAGACCCTATCTATTTCCCTCTGTTGCGGTATAAGGTACTGTGGAGAGTTGGCGTTTTCGGATGGAATGAACGGCCAGAAAGACGGACGGCCGAGAGGGGTATGCCGCCTTCTGATTCCTGGAATTTGAAGTGTGGGATGTCCGGGCTATCGCGAGTGGGCGAGAGGACGTATCTGTTCGTTCGGTTCGATTACTCTCGGGAGAGGAAAATGAGAGGGCGAGGGCGAGGGCGAGGGCGCAGGGCGTTGGCGTTGGGCGACTCCGTGATAGGTGGGGGAGCAGTAGGCGATGGCGCGACTAGACAGTCCGGTCTTGGAGTTGGTTATGGCTGGCTGGCTGGCTGGCTAGGTAATGGGCTGACTGATAACCCGTGAGTTCCCACAGACCGCCTGTGTTATGTTATGATAAGTCGAACAAGTGGATGGTCAGTTTGGCGGCAGACACATGTCAACGCCGAGCGGAAGGGAGGAGAAGGGGGGGGAAGGAAGAAGAAGGGAATTTCCCATGGTCGATGTGTGGGATGGGGGGAGAATTAAGAGTCCAGACACTCACACAAGTGAGTGGGAGAGAAAAACACAAGAGGGAAAAAAACTATAAAAAAATGAAGGCATTGCACATGTGCGCTGCAGCCGTGGCCATGTCCTTCCTTCCTTCCTTGCTTGCTCACGCCTCATGCCTCAATCAACGCCTGCAGTATGCCTGCCATGTCATGCAGCAACAGACTCGTCAGTCGAGCCCCCCCCCCCCTCTTTCTCTCTTTCTCTCTCTTTCTCTTTCCATCTCAGTGTGTTATTCGACTTCTTCCTACTTGGTAACCCTGTGGCTGCAACTCTCATCATTAGCATCTTCATCTTCCTACCTATCAGAAGCAAAAGAAAGAGAGAAAAAGTACCGTGTGACACCCCTCGCCCTTGGGGGTTTGGCCGTGGGTCTCCTCTTTTGCGCATTCTCGCGGGGGCGTGGGTTTGACTTTGGGCAGCAATGCTCTAGGCCCCCGGTCCAACCAGTTGTGTATTATCTCGAAAGGAGAAAAAAAAAAATCGCGTGCGTGCGCGCATTTGCGGGTACCGCAGCAGCGGACTCGACAGGCTGATCTGGACTGGGCTGGGCTGGATTGGAGGTGTAACCAAGGCCGTTGCGTGACGGCCAGATGCAATGCGAGCAAAAGGAAGGGGAAGAAAGAGAGGGGTGATGGAGGGGTGTGTGTATGTGTGTGTGTGTGTGTGTGTGTGTGTGTGTGTGTGTGTGTGTCTGGTTTGCTGCCAGACGACTTGAGCGTTCTTTCGTTCCATTCATCATGGTAAAAATCTACAAGTGTTTCAATGGCACAGAGTAAGATCACATTGGCTGTCATGATATTGACACCTCATCGTCTGCCGTGGAATGTTTGTTTCCATGCCGCGAGCCAGGTGTCGGCTCGTCCATGGACTACCGCCGCCTCGCCGTCTCTTGAGATGCTTCTCGTGGCTCTCGGGGACTGGACGAGGGATCTGACCGGTAATGGCTGCCCACCTCTCGCCTCTCGCCTCTCGCCCGAGACAGTGACACAATGCCACGGATTGCAAGAAGAGATCGAGAGGCCAGCCGCAGACGGGCAACCAGCTGTGCCCATCGGGCCAGAGGGCCGTTGACGGTTTAGACGGAGGAGACTGACTGGGAGAAAGTCGATTGGCGTTGTGTAAGTGAGGGAAAAACGAAGAACAAAAATCGAGATGGAGGGGCGTGATGCATGATGCATCCCGGCGTCATGCTCGTGGCCGGGTCGGATTTGTGGAGAAGACTGGCGCCGCACCGCCGTGAGAGGAGGATAAGAAGGAGGAGGAGGCGGTCAGGAATCAGGATGCACACCACCCGCGAATGTCCGTACTTGTACGGATAGTGTCCATACCCTTACTTTCCATGGTAATTCGTTCCAGAAGCCCAAACAAAGGACGAAGCCGGAGGCAGACTCGATTAACACGGACGTACTACGTAGTAGAGGCCCGATGCGAAGCCGCCGGCGCTGCGCTTCCGTGATCCTTCACCACCCACGCGAGGAAGGCCTTACCATGACCGTTGGCGCCGTGTCATAAGTCCTGGGCCACTACGGATACACACACACACACTCCCCAGCCTGCTGCTGGGCTGGTAATTGGGATCTAAAAAAAAAAAAAAAAAAAAGCCTCTCGCAATGAGACCGGGGTGCCATGGGCTGGGCGTCGTTCCCTGCAGCCCAACGCTGACGGCCCCTCTTGTTAGCCTTTGATCCCATTCCAAACTGCCAGCTAGACCAACGTCAACGAGACCTGCCTGTCCTGCTTGCTCGATGCTCGGATTCGTCATTTTTTTACCTCGACGAGATGTATCTGCTTGCAACTAACTCCACGAAGCACTCTAGTAGGTAGAATACCTAATCACAAGAGCGACATCCATCCATCGTTGGGCTAACGGCAACGGCCCTGGACCGTCCCTTGACGGAATAAAATACCAAAATGAATGAGCCTCCATTCAAGCACCAACACCACAAACACCACGTCATCTACTATCACCAGCTTGCAACGCATTGTCTCATACATCAACGGAACGGGGGAAAAGGTGCACTACAGTAGGTATTCCCCTCCCTCCCGGGTTAGGGCATGCCCCTTTCACGTACATAGTACCTGGTCGACCCTATGCACTGCATCGTCCGGGAGGGAAAAGTTCGCGCCAGAGTGGGCGGCCCAGGGCCCCAGGCCCTCCCCCCCCCGTTCATCTGCAGGTCCGTCGGGCCTTTCCCGCAGGAAGACGAGCAGCGTCCAACTCCACATGTGGCCTGGCATACCTATGGGTGTTGGTGATGGTGGTGGTGTTGGTGTGTCGATGGGCCATGTTTGTTCGAGAATCCTTCTCCTTGCGGAAGGACGGGGACCCTCTACCTCTCTCTCTCTTTCGCTTTCTTGTGTGTCTCGGATTGAGGCTCTGTTGATGTGCTCGGCATGTTGGTCGCCGTTGGAGACAGGATGACGGGACGCGTCTCGGGTAGGTCACACTGGGCTGGTGGTGGTGGGTTGGGTGCTGGCGGTCGACCGTCGGGGGAGATGAGTATCGCGAATTGGCCAACACGACTTGATTGGCATCTTGATTGCCATCCATCTTCTGTCATCGGAAAGCATTTGATCATGGAGAACCGTCTTGAAGTCATCGAACCCACCGATACAGTGTGTTTCCGTCCCAAATCATCTTGTTCTCTTACCTTGAGAGGGCTCTGCAGTCTTGTTGCCAATGACGAGACGTCTCAACTAGATCTATAGAAAAGAAGGTGCAAAAGGTGAAAAACATAACTAATTTGTTTACGGAGAACATTTGTTTGTTGGAACAGCCAAAAGGGTGCTAGGTACACTTGTTCCGGCGGCTGCAAAGCGTTCAAACATCAACTGGATGTTGCTGCACCTTTGCGACCTGGTTAGTAGATACACGGGTACATCAGTCCATACGCATCTTAGGTACCTTGGGAACGCACGCGTTTGCGACCAATCATTGCAGCGCCCTAGACCCCCAGCCCCGCACGGAACTTTCCGGCTGCGCGTGTCTCGTCGCAACCTCACACACCACGCATATTCACCATCTCCGTCAGCCTTTCATCTCTCTCCCATCTCCATCAGCCTTTTCTATTCTTCTTCTTTCTATTTAACGCCCAAGACAACCTGCGTACATCTACTGTTGTTCAAGCTTGTGATAATTACTGGCAACTTTGTTCCAATCTCCCTTCTGTCGAAAAGCGTAGCCTGGGAGTTCCCACGAACCCCCAACGAACCGCCCCCCCCCCCCCCCCCCCCCCGGATCTCAAGATCCCGATCGTGACTTCGACCGTGACTCCGACCGTGACCACACCCGCAACCGCAGCCGAACCCGTAGGAATGAACAATCAGGGCCAGCCTGGCCAGCCAAACCCCATGGCTGGCCAAGCCGTGCCTGGTGCGCGACAGCCGCCCATGTACCGACCCGAGATGATGCGAAACCTCCCGATTCTCAACGATGAAGAGAAGGCCAAATATGAGAGGGGCCTCCGCCAACTGTGGAATCACTATGAGACCCATCCCGAAGAGTCTGCCCAGCATCAGGATGCCAAGAAAAAGATACAGGATTTTACCAAAATGCTGCTCAACAAGCTCCAGCAGAGGAGGATGCAGGTCCAGCAGCAGCAGCAGCAGCAGCAGCAACAGCAGCAACAGGCAGCCCAGCAGCAGCAACAAAGCCAGCCCGCGCAGCCACCCGCTCCAGTGCAACCTGCCCAGCCGCAACAGCCGCAACAGCAACCGCAGCCGCAACCGCAACCACAACCGCAACCTCAACAACAGCAACCGCAACAGCCACAACCGCAACCGCAACAGCAACCGCAACAGCAACAGCCGGCTGCAGCAGCCAACCAAGGCACTGCCGGAGGTGTCACCATCAAGACAGAACCCAAGATGGAGAACAACAACCCGTCTGCCACGGCAGAGCCTGCCCAAACTCCCACTCCGGCCCCAGCGGCCGTAGCGGCCGTACCCGCCCCCACTGCGCCGCAACAAGCGCCTCAGACGACGCAGTTCCCAGACCACATCCTCGCCCATATTAGACAGATGACCTTTAACCCGCCTCAGGGCATCCTTGACAAGGGGCAGGAGAGCGCCGTCCGATGGTCCAATGACTACAAGGCCAAGTATTTGCGCGCCCTGATGCAGATGGACCAGCAGGGCAATCAGATGAAGAGGATTGACGTGCACATCAAGAACCAGCAGGAGAAGGGTGTACTCGGTGCCGACGAGCAGAAGCAGCTCCAGATCAGAAGAGACCACGCCCAGAAGATGTACAACGAGGCCCACAGCTTTGTCACCAATTTTCGTAAGAGCCAGGAGGCCATTAACAAGGCAAGAGCAGCTGTGGCAGCTGCTGCCGCCGCAGGGCAGACGGCGGCAAGCGCGGCCAGTGCGGCCGCGGCAGGTGCAGCGGGTGCAGCAGGTGCAAATGCGGCCGCGGCAGGTGCGACTGCGGGTGCAGCAACGTCGCGACCTCCTTCCCAGGCTTCGCAACAACAGCAACAACAACACCAGCAGCAAAAAAGCCCGGCCATCGCGACATCTCAGCCTCCTTCAACGCAGCCTGGTGGTGTTCAGGCAAGCCCTGCTCCGACCGCGCAAACCACTCCCGCTATGCAGAACGCCCAGAACCCCACGACCGCCGTCAACGCTGCCATCGAAGCAGCTAAGAATCAGCAGATGGCCAACGCCGCCGCTGGTCGAGGCACTCCTCCCCAGCAACAGCAACAGCTGCCTCCCCAACAGGCCCAGCAGCATCAACAGCAGCAACAGGCTCAACAGCAAGCCCAACAACAGCAGCAGCAGCTTCAACAACAACAGGCCCAGCAGCAGCAGCAGCAGCAGCAATTCCAGCAGCAACAGCAACAGCAGCAGCAACAGCAGCAGGCCCAGCAGCAGGCACAGGCTCAGGCTCAGGCTCAGGCCCAGGCAGCAGCTCAAGCCCAAGCCTCCACTCCCTCTGCCCAGACCCCGACTACGGCCTCTCAACCTGCTCAAATCCAATCCGGTATGGCGCAAGGCCAACATCATCCTCCGCCTGTCAACACCGCCATTGCTTCCGTTTCTGCAGGTGGGCTTCCTTCGGCAGGCACTCCCACCCAGCGCGTCGCCACTCCCCAGTCGGCTGTCCCCCCTGGTCCCGGTCAAGCTCTCAGCCACTCGGCCGCCGTCTCTCGCGCCAACCAGCGCATGAACTCGCAGACCTCGGCCATGCCCTCTCAGCAGCAGCAGCAACAGCAGCAGCAGCAGCAGCAGCAGGCTACTGGCACTCCTGGCTCCGCCGGCGCTCACGCACAAGGTGTCATGGGCTCCGGAGCCGTTCCGCAACAACAGCACGCCCATCCTACCCAACCGACCCAGACGCTACAGTCCAAGCTCCCCATTCCTAAGCAGCTCCCGGAGAAGGCGACCGCCGTCCCTCAGCCCGTCGCCATGGCTGGCGGTGCTGGCGCTGGTCGTCCTACCTACACGGGCGGTGGCGGCATTGCTGGAGGTGTCATGGGACAGCCAGCGATGGCTAAGATCCCCGCCTATGTCCACGAGGCCGAGGGTGATCATGTTCTGAGCAAGAAAAAGCTGGACGAGCTTGTCCGCCAGGTTTGCGGCGGCAACGCTGAGGGCCAGGAGATCAACATGCTGACCCCAGAGGTCGAAGAGGTAAGCAAATCTCAAGTTGGCCTTTCGCTTAGCTCCAGATTAAATAGCTGACAAAATGTACAGAGCGTTCTGGCCATGGCCGACAGCTTCGTCGACAGCGTCCTCGAGACGGCTTGCCGCAACGCCAAGGAGCGCGGCTCCAAGGTCCTCGAGATCCGCGACATCCAGCTCGTGCTTGAGCGCACCTACAACATCCGCGTTCCGGGCTACTCGTCGGACGAGTTGCGCACCGTCCGCAAGATCCAGCCGTCCACCGCCTGGATCACCAAGATGAGCGCCATCCAAGCTGCTAAGGTCACATCCGGCAAGGGCGAGTAGGACCCCTCCTCCGGCACACCGCAGCCAGCGACGGCTAGAAAGCGCGCCCACAAACGGGCCTCGGCGAAGGACGTCCAGTCCAACCGGGGAGAGGATGGAGACGCAGACATTGATACGTCTCCGGCGACATCGAAGACGCAGGCCCCCAAGCTTCGATCGCGCAAGAACCCCGCATCCTCCGCCGAAACGGCACTCGATCAAGGTCTTGCCCCAGCTCAGGTCACCAATCCTCACATGTTGCCGTCCGCGCCCAGTGACGGTGGACAAAAGAGTGGCTCAACAGTCGCAAGCCATGTCGAAATCAACTTCGTCAGGCACGAGAGGTAGACAAACCCTGGCAGCGAGATGAATTTTGGCCAACGAAGAAGCAAGCATTGAACTTCGCGGACTTTATCACGGGATGGGTCAGGATGCAGGATTAAGGGTGTTTGGTAAGGTCATAAATAGCAGTCGTTCGATGGCATCACAGAAGCCGCGCCTCTTATTGAGTCTGGCTCTTAGGTTTTCTATCGTATACCCAGATTGATGCGACACGCACGTCTCTCATTGCAATTCCCGACAAGTGAGGTTGTTAGCAGCAGTGTTAAATGGCCGGTTGCCGCTGTCAGCCCGTCAAATTGGGGTGGCAAGCAAGGGAGAGAAAAGAACTGCCGTCCGCTTTCAGCTGTGGGCTACAAGCAGATATGCAGGTGGCGCTGGGTCGAGGGCCTTCACGAGATGAAGGCAGACAATCAACATGTAGAGCGCAATTGCACGTTTGATTGAAAGGGAAGAAGGGAAAAGTCGTTCGATTTAGAGGCTGCATTTGTTTAGAACTCGTGAAATCGTAGCATTCGCCTGGATGGCCTCGAGAAGTGAAAGCTGAGTAATCGTGGAGGGGATCGTTGTGCACAGGTTCATAATTCCTACTCGAAGTGCACAATTACACCAAAAAGGCACTGCAGTGCCGCAGCGGGCGGCCTGGCAGGCAGGCAGGCAGGCAGGCAGGCAGGCAGGCAGCATCGACAACGTCACTCCCGCCGCCGCCTGGGACACGTCCCCTCCCTAAGCATTTGGGGACGCTTCCCAGCAGCCCCGGTAATCCCACTGACTACCTAATTGTACATGCGTACCCGGTACCTCTACCACCACTACCGCTCATGTGCGTGAGTTGGTGTTGAGCGCGTGCCTGACCCACATCAAGGTACCGTGACCTTTCACCGATTAGTGTGCCGGGAGAAGTAAGGTGCTTGCCCGCCGCCCTGAGCAGCGAGCAGACGCCAAAGGGCCGGGGCCTGAGAGCAGCAAGCAACCTGAGCCTCAGGTATTCAATCTTTGAGAGCTGTCTCCTCCCGTCAACGAACCTTCCTGCATCACGAAGGAAACAGCCACAACAGCAAACCTGCCACCCCCCCCATTCACGTCAACGAAAGTCGACTCCGACAGAGGTCCGATCGCCAAGTTACCGTCCAGCTTGACTCTTTCGAGGCCGTGTCACCTGACATTTCCTTCCGCTTCTCGCCCAACCAACACAGCAACCCGATCCGGGATTCCACATCCTAGCCAAAGACACCTAATCCGTACCTGCTCCCCGGGCGAGACTCCACGATCGAATCTGATTGCTGTCATTCCGAGCAGCACTCTGTACACTTCCCCTACTTACACACACACTCACATACCGACAAACGGTTGAGCAAAAATGCCGGGCAAAACACCCTCGCGCAGCGGGAAGGATCCCCTCGAGAACGGCGTCCCCAACAACAACAACAAGGACGCTGAGTCGAAGGACGCCAAGAGCAAGAGCAAGAAGGCGGCGAAGGACGGCGACGAGGAGATGACTGTCGTCGTTCCTCCCTCCAAGAAGGCGGCCGCCATCCAAGCGGATGCCGACGGCGACGTTGCGATGGGCGATGAGAACAATGCCGATGACGCAGAGGTCAAGGTCGACCCTGTGGTGCAGGCTGTGGCAGGTACGTGATGGGATGGGTGATAACGCCGGGCATGCGTGTGTTACTCTGCCAGACGAAATGCAACACTAACAACCTTGGCTTCTCTCACAGACATTAAGAGCAATTTCGCTCTGCTAGACCGTGCCGTCGCCCTCTTTGATGCCAGATTCTCCCTCCGAGCGTTGCGGTCCATCTCGACCATCCGCAAGCGCCTAACCCCCGATATCATCGCCCAGGCCATCGTCGAGACCTTCCCCGCGACCGTCACCTCCGGCAACGTTGCCAAGCAGCTCTTGATCGCCGTCGGCCGTGAAAACGTGCCCCTCGGCAAGTCCACCAGCCCCGAGATGGAGGTTGACAGCGAGCCCGCCAAGGCCAAGAATGCCCCGAAGAATGAGACCAAGGACGTCATCCCGGAGATTGACATCTTCCTCGGGATCCTCATCCAGGTATACCTCTACGACTCGAGGCAGTTCCAGCTCGGAGTCGACTTCTCCAAGCAGCTCTCGGACCGCATCCACACGCTCAACCGCCGCACATTAGACTCCCTCTCCGCCAAGGTCTACTTCTACTACTCAATGTTCTGCGAGAACCTCGCTCCCCAGGCCCCCTCTTCCCAGTCTCCGATCGTCGCTATCCGGCCGACTCTGCTCGCCGCTCTGCGCACCGCCGTGCTGCGCAAGGACATTGACACGCAAGCCTCGGTCATTGTGCTTCTGCTTCGCAGCTACCTGCTGACGTCCCACATTGCGCAAGCCGATTTGCTCGTTTCCCACACACAGTTCCCCGAGAACGCTGCCAACAACCAGGTCGCCCGCTTCCTGTACTACCTCGGACGCATCCGCGCCATTCAACTCCGGTACACCGAGGCACATGAGCACCTCACGGCCGCAACAAGAAAGGCGCCCTCCAGCGCCTGTGCCGTTGGCTTCTCTCAAACGGCCACCAAGCTTCTGTTGGTTGTTGAGCTGCTCATGGGCGACATCCCTGAGCGGTCCACTTTCCGCCAGCCCACTCTGGAACTTTCTCTGCACCCGTACTTCCTCCTCGTCCAGGCCGTCCGCGTCGGCAAGGTCCAGAACTTTGAGACAATCATTGCGGACCACGCCGACACCTTCCGCCGGGATGGCACCTACAGCCTGATTCTGCGTCTGCGCCAGAACGTCATCAAGACGGGCATCCGCATGATGTCTCTCTCGTACTCCCGCATCTCGCTCCGCGACATCTGCATCCGCCTCGACCTCGGTAGCGAAGAGTCGGCCGAGTATATCGTCGCCAAGGCCATCCGTGATGGAGTTATCGAGGCCACCCTCGACCGCGAGCATGGTTACATGAAGAGCAAGGAGGTCGGCGATGTCTATGCTACGCGGGAGCCTGGCGAAGCCTTCCACGACAGAATCCGCGCGTGCTTGGCTCTGCACGACGAGAGTGTCAAGGTAAGCTGAAGCCAAGAAATCGCCCCATTCTCTAAAACTCGACTAACAACGCGGTCCACAGGCTATGCGTTTCCCCATGAACCAACACCGCCTCGAGTTGAAGAACGCCCAGGAAGCGCGCGAGCGCGAGCGCGAGATGGCCAAGGAGATACAGGATGGAGATCTGGATGAGGACGACCTCGGCGGCGACTTTGAGGGAATGTAATAACGCTTATCGATACTTTTTCTGCTCTGTTACCAACAACAGCTTTGCCGATGCCCAGCCAGCCTGCGTTACAACCTCGAACAAGTGGCCTGGAAACACATCGGGACTGCTTGATTTTGGGTTTTCGATGAAGGGGCGGCGCTGAGAGGGGAAAGGGGCCTTTGCCAAATGATTCCGGGCGTGTGATAGACATCTTTCTCATCCTTGCGCGGGGCACGCACGCTGTGGTGCTTTACCAGTTTAGCAGCGAGGAATTAGGATTCTCGTTACCCAGGAGAGAGAGGATGGTGATGCGAGGATCCTGTGATGGCGGGGCGTATACGTCTGAGCTGAGCCAGGCCGCAGTCACATATGGCCCTGTGTACTAGATAACGCAAGACTTGGAGGGGGTTGCCCGATTCAGTATTGGTGTTCTTTCGACTCCTGAGTTGCGTTTATGAGTAATGTTTGACTGCTCTAATATTGATCCAGATGAGTGAGTCCTGTGGGCTCAAGTGGTCGACGGCACGCACGATCTATGGAGACTGCTCGCAGCTCGTTAGAGCGTTCGGGCTTCTGACATTGGAAGACAGATGATACTGTCATCGTCGTTGAGCCGTTCCAGTGAGAGCGATCAAGATGAGAGGACGACAACTGTCAACCATGGCGTTCCAACGGCGGGCGATTGGAGTTCCGAGTTTTGGTGTTCTATTGAACGTCGCGGCTGCTCATTAACCGGCTTCTTCCAGGTTCATAGTAATTAACATTCCAAATCCTACTTCCAGCCCACAATGCTCCCGTCTCCCCTCCCCTCAACATCGACCCGAGGGAACACCAATTCTCTGGAGGTCTGTTGTTCAGGTCTTCATGCTCCTCTCCTCATCTTCGGCCAGCAAGACCGCCGCCGTGAACACCATCACGCAGGTGTTGAGAACGTGCAACCAGACCCTCTCGACGAGTCTTCCGCCGCGGCGGTAGGACAGCAGCAGACAGGTGTCGGCGTCGGGCTTCGCGTCGAGGACGCCAAAGTCGCAGGCCATGGCGGCGGGGGAGCGCCGGAGCGGAGGCCGTGGACGCCGGTGCCGAGCAAGGCGGTGCCGAGCAAGGCGGTGCCGATCACGGCAGTGAGGATGTCGATGCCGGGCATGTTATTGGGCAGTTCGTGTCTAGTTTGTCGTCGGAGACGGATGTAATTGCTGGCATCAGAGACGGGTACAGTGACTCATGAGGAAGTTTGCAGGTTGTTATTTTTTCGGGGGTGTAGAGGGATGGGGCATGTTAGACGGAGTTGTGATCACGCCGAGTGAATCGGTAAGGTATGTAATTATCTGGCAGTTCAGCGTTCCTATATGAAGGGCTTTGTCTACCGTCGTGAAGCCGTGTAAGTCAGCGATACCCACATCCTCTTGCGCCCAAGAAGGCATCATGTCTGCGTTATGCCCGGTCCTTCGGCCGGTATGGCGGGCCGAGACATAGCATATCTTCTGTAAGCACATCGTTTGTAAGCCAGCTCGTCTCTTCGGACTCCGATTGGGGGTAGAAAAGTCCGGAGGATGCAAGATGACAGTGGCTCTCGTCGAAGTTGTCTACGCTCCAACGAGAAGCAAGTAGATGTTGATACGTGCAGTATGCTTTTAAGAATAAGGAGTACACCCCTACACTTTTGAATTGTCTCCCGATCGACCTAGAATGAAACTAATTACTGTCACAATTTACAGAGGGAATAAAAAAACACGGGTTGGATACCAATCTTTTGCATGTCAGTCGCGGTTGATGATTCATGTGTTTCGTGCCGTATACACGGGGAATGAAAGCAGACGCACATCCTTTTGCGCCCATCACCCCTCCGTCCAGGGGTTGTGGAAGATCTCATCCTCGTGCTCGGCATTGGGACTATAGGAAAGCGCCCCGAGTGTTTCATGACCTCGAGGCGAGGGATTCTCCAACACAGCTTCCCGCGGAGATCGGGATGTCGAGACTGAGAGCCAGCTAGCAACAGAGGCGGCGGCCGAGAGAGGCACCCGTTGCTCGCTGTCCCCGAGAACTTGGTGAAGGTATCGGCTGGGAGAACTCTGGCTTCCAGACTCCGTCGCACTTTCTGGCTCGCTATCCGTCTCCTTTGAAATCCCGGCGAGTGAACCTTCGAGAGGGTTGTTGGCTTCGTCCGGCTCCGACTGTCGACTCGGACTCCCGGGTTCCTCACTGTCTTCACTCTCCAATACCTCGATCTCTTCGCTCCCAGGATACTCGTTCTCTTCACTTCCCGTTTCGCCATATTCTTCCTCTCCTAATTCTTCCACGTCACACGAAGAATCCGAAGATTCGTAGTGTTTCTTCTCATGTCGGAAAGATGCCATGTCGAGGCCGAGAGCTTCATCGTCGTAGTACGGGCATAGATGCTCGTTTCCTTCCCACATCAGATTGAAATGATACCGATCGTACCAACCTGTGTAGGTGGCATGTCGAGGTGACTTCTCTGCAAACCGGGAAACTTCGGCGTGGTAGCCGTAGGAAACCAGCACGCTGTCCACTGCGTCTCTGGCATAACTTCCTTGCTGTCGGTTTTCAATGGCTGTTTCCCAGATTGAGCGACCTTCGTTATCTCGAGAAAAAACATCGGCGCCTGCTTCAATCAAAACAACAAGCGAGTCGTGATCTCTATCAAGACAGCGCCCTACCATCCGCATTTTATGGACTAAATACTGCAGACAGTTTTGTCCCAAAAAGTTTTTTACGTTGACGTCTGCTCCAAGCTTAACCAATGCGATGATTTGCTCTGTTACAGAGTTCAAAAGGGAGTGATGCATCAAGGTTTGCCCATCCGCATCTTGATCGTTGACGTTGAGGAAGACTGCGCCAAGGCTGAGTAGGCTCTCAAACATTTTCTTGCACCAAATCAGCACTGTTTGAGAACTCCGTTGTCGAGTGGCTTACTCACAACATCATTCCGTAAAGCGAGTGTAAAATGTAGCTCTCTAGGGTAATATGGATTCCGACGAAGTGTTGGATCAGCACCTGCAGCAAGCAAACAGCTGAAGGTGTTCCGTGGAGAGGAATACGCTAGCCACAGAGGGATACCCATATCTTTTCCTCTAAAAAAGAGTTTAGCTTCTTGATTTGACTCTGATGAACATACCTGTTACATATTGGAACAACTTACCCAAAATATTCAAGACCGACATGGCCAACGCTAGCCATCTCATCAACATCCGCACCGTGTCTAACTAAAAAGTCGCAGATTTCGGGCTGACTGTGCGCGTACTTTGCAAGGTGTCAGTCTGTTCGCCGTTATTCAACACCATCAACAAGTGTATGTGAGAGCACTTACGTGAAGCAGCGGCGCCCCTAACTCGTCTCGGTCTTGCAAGGAGGCTTCCCCTGTCGTGATCAATCGGATAAACTCATCGAATAGCCCCAACTTGATGCATTGAAATACGCGGGAGTTGCTAGGCCGTATCCGTCCAATTGACACAACCGGGGTGAATGCATAGACGCCGTTTACTTGCTGCAGCTGCTGGATGGAGACTATGATATGGTGCGAGCCACCTTGGGCTGTTGGCTTGAAAGCTATGGTGGCGGTGTATTCCTGTTGTTCTCCGTCCTCTGCCCGAGTCTCGCAGACACGCCACAGTCTTCTTGTTGAGACCAACCAGTCCCCAAGTTGACTTTGGTACAGCGCAACGTTGTGTTGCCTTTTTGTTACTTTTCCGCTGGGTGGACCACGTTGTTGGCCTACCGCCCCGATTAGCAATTAGTACGTGATAAATTTCAAAGCACATGCCCATCCGCTTACTCCGGACTTGAGGGTTAAGTTTGAACTTCGAGCTGCCTTTCAAGGCGCGAAGAGCCTGCTTCATATCGTTGCGATGCCCCTTCTTTACGCTTTGAAAGCCTCTCCCATGGGTAGACATAAAAATACCCGACCCATGGGGACCCACAGGTACCCAAAGATTTGGGTTAGGTTATTTTCTAACCTATAGGTATAGGTATCTAGGTTTTAGGTTGTATAGGTTTAAAAAAATTTAGGTATAGGTTTAATAATTCCCTATACCTACACGCTAAGGCTAGTATAGGTTTTTTAGGTTAGGAAAATTCTTATTATAAAAGTATACTAGGTATAATATTTTAGATAAAAAGATTAGATA
>PJEX01000630.1:0-17593 GCA_005350895.1 Colletotrichum tanaceti | reverse complement strand
CCTTATAAAGATAAAGGTAAGGCTTATAATATAAGGTAACTAATAGGTAAAAGATATATAAGATATATATACTATAACGCTAGTAGGTATATTATTCTAAATACTAATAGCCTTAGCTACCTAGTTTAATTTAAACCTACTCTAATATAATATAGTAAACGCTTTTATCTACACTAATATTAATAAGGAGATTTATATAAAGCTTCCCTTAGGCTACTATAAGAAAGGTATTATTATATACCTATAAAAAGCCCTCTATAGGCTGTGCTAATCTCCCCTACTATAGTAAAAGTACTTTAAGAAAGGCCTAATTAAATAAGGATTTAAATATATTATAGGAGAGGATTACTGTTAGTAAAAGGATAAAGTAACCTTCTTCTTCTATATTAATAACTATATATTAGTATTCTTAGATAACTATAAGCCTATAGTAATATATAAGATAAGCTCCCTTTAAGTAAAATACTACCTTAAGGGTAGCTAGGAGCTCTAATAGTTCTTAGGCTTTAAGATCTTATATAATTAGAAAATATACTGCCTTAAGCTCTTATAGGCTATATATATAGAGAAGGCTATAAAGCTACTTCCTATATATATAGACTTATTAGAAGGTAAAGACTATAAGTATATACCTATAGTAAAGGCTAAGCTACTCCTATATATAGGAAATGTATACTTAGGTAATATAACCCTATACTAATAGAAGGTTAGTATAATCCTTTATACTACTATAATAATATATCTAGATATTACTTTTATAGCTAATAGGTTTATAAGATTTAATTAAAACCTAGGTAATGCCTACTAGAAAGTAGTAGACTATATATTATAATACCTCTATAAGATATAATACCTCTACCTTTACTATAGTGCTAAGCCTAGCAGTATAGATAATATACTTAAGGTAGTATCTAATATAAGCTTTATAGATAACTTAGTTAATTAGAAGAGCTTATAAGCCTTTATAATAAAGCTTTTTAGAGGTATAGTTACCTAGTATACTAATAAGTAGGATATAGTTACTACTTTAACTACTAAGGCTAAGCTCCTAGCTCTTTTATAAGCTACTAAAGAAGCTATTTTTATAAGCTAATTAATTATTTAACTTTAAGTTTAATTACCTTTTAGAAAAGCGTATATAGTAATATATACTATAGGTATACCCTAGTAGCTCCTAAGAATAATAATTTAGTATAATAATATCTAAATAGTTAGCTTAGTAATAAAGGAGCTCTTAAAGCTTTAAATAAAGCTATACTATATTAATATTTACACTTACTAGATATATTAAGAAGTTACTAAGGGATATATTAATGTCTTATATACCCTATTAGCTAAGCTTATAGTAAATAGACTTATAAAGGCTTTTAATAGCCTAAAGTATAAGACTTTCTTTTAGTAGCTTAATATAACTAATAAGAAGGAGGTCCTTAAGTGTAATTATAAGAAGGAGCTTACTAAAGATAAAATATACCTAGAAGTACTAATAGTAAAGGATAATATATAGGCTGTAGAGGAGACTTATAATCTCCTATATACCTAAGCGCCCTATATACTGTTTGATTATTAAGGGTTGCAGTAATAGGTTAATTGTGTGTGTATATTAAGATATGTCTGTATAGCTATTGTGCCCTATAGCTAGCCCCTAACTTAGGCCTATAAGAACCCTATTCCTAGGCGCCTAAGGCTATAACTAGAGCCTACTGCTTAGGAAGAAGCCTATAGCAGTCCCTCTAATATTTAATAAAGGGCTAGCTACACTAGGCTTAAGCCTATCTCTAGGCCTACGCCCTATACGTATAGGTTACGCCCTATATATATATATCCTTTAATTTAATATACCCCCTTAGGGAAAGACTTCTTTATAGCCTCTACAGGCTGCAGAAAGGGTGTTAATATTACATTATCTTAGCGTGCGTAAGAAGGCTTTTCCTGCTAGCTTATACGCTTATAAGACTATTTCTTCTACTACCTATACGTTAGGCTTAGTTATTTCTGCCTATAGGTAGGCTTTATTAATTATAAGATCTCTTATGCAGTTAGCCTTAAGGACCTCCTTCTTATTAGTTATATTAAGCTAGAGGAAGAAGGTATTATACTTTACTAATTTAAGGGCCTTTATTAAGCTATCTGCTATAAGCTCTACTAATAGGGTACATATAATATCTATATAGCTGTTAGTAAATTCTTAGTGTAGCTAGTAGTTATAAATATTAATGTAATAAAGCTTAGTGTATAGTTATAAAATCTTACTTATAATAAGCTTTACTATCTGCTAGTTATTATACTAGATTTATACTTTTATTAGCATTACCTTTATTAATATATATATAGATTAGTCTCTATGCTATATAGGTAGTTAGATCTAAAGTTATAAGATTAATTAGCTTGTAAATAGCGCCTCTTTAGCAGCTTAGGTAAGCGTAAGTAGCTCTACTTCTATTATTAAGGTTATAACTATATCTTATCTATTAGCTTACTATATAATAAGGCCTCTAAAAAGCTTTATTATAAAGGCTTATAAGCTCCTTTAGGTTAGAGTATTATTGCTAAAGCTTACGTTAGAGGTAACTTTAAAGGCATTATCTTTACTGCCTAGCTTAGCGCTAAAGTAGAGGTAAAGGTATTACGTTTTATAGAGGTATTAAAGGACTCTATTAGTAGCCTTTTAGTATATATCTAAAGGGTTTTAATTAAATCTTATAAGCCTGCTTGTAGTAAAGGTAATATCTAGGTATATTATTATAGCAGTATAAAGGATAGTGCTAACTTTATATTAATAATAGTAAATCTCTATAGGAGGTATATTATCTTTATATAGCAGTAGCTCCTCTTTTATTATAGGTATATACTAGGTAGTATTATTATCTATAATGTTAGTATATATAGGAAGCAGTTTCCTATACTTCTTAGTATATACAGCCTATAAGAGCTATAGGTAATAGGTCTTTTAGTTATATATAATCTTAAGGCTAAGAAACTACTAGAGGTTTTTACTGCCTTTAAGGTAGTATTTAGTCTAAAGCATATATAGCTTATCTATTACTATAAGCTTATAGGCCTTTAGGAAGGTAAGGATATAATTATTAATATAAAAGAAGAAGGTAACCTCTCCCTTCTACTAGCAGCAGTCTTCTCTAGCTATATATTTAAAGCCCTACGCTATAAGCCCCTTCTTAAAATGCTTTTGCTAGAGTATAGGTAAATAGCGTAGCCTATAGAGGGCTTTCTAAAGGCATAGGATAACGCCTTTCTTATAGTATCTAGGCAGTATCTCTATATATATTTCCTTATTAATATCTGTATGTATAAATGCATTTACTGTATTATATTAGAGCAGCTTATAATTAAAGTAGGTAGCTATAGCTATTAGGATCTAGAAAGATATACCTATAAGTATTATAGTATATATATCTTAGTTATCTTTTACTTATTAGTTACCTTATATTATAAGCCTAGCCTTTACTTTACTAAGGTAGCTATACTTATTAAGCTTATAGGTATAGACCTAATAGTAACTAAGAATCTAATTGCTATATGTAGAAGCTTTAGATACCTCTTACTATAAGCATAAGGTTATATAGCTATTAAGGTATAATATTTTAGCTTTACAAAAGGTATCTTTAAGAGGATAGTATTAGAGTTAACTATATAATATAGGGAGTAGTAGGAGTTCCTTCTAGTAAGTGCTATACAGGGTATTAGCCTTATAATAGGCTCTCTCTAGAGATACTATAAGTACTAGCTCTAGACTATATAATCCTATTATGTGAGGGTATTCTAGGGATTAGTTAATATATTATATAAGGTCTTATAGGGGGCTAGCCTATAACTTAGGTATTCCTATGCTATCTATTAGTTATTACTTAGTTTTTATAGAGTTATATATATAAAAATACTTATAGTGTATACGCCTAGCAAGAAATATAG
Source organism: Colletotrichum tanaceti (assembly GCA_005350895.1). Taxonomy (NCBI): domain Eukaryota; kingdom Fungi; phylum Ascomycota; class Sordariomycetes; order Glomerellales; family Glomerellaceae; genus Colletotrichum; species Colletotrichum tanaceti. The sequence continues at coordinate 13,663 of PJEX01000630.1, read as the reverse complement.
CTTTAAAGGATATATATAACTACTAGCAGTATATTAGAAAGAGGGTTTTATTAGCTTATTAAGATCCTTCTTACCCCCCTATAAACACTACTATAAGTATAGTAAGAAATGCTAATCTTAGGGGTGTTAGCAGTAGCATTATAAGCTTAAACTAGGACTTAGTATGTAGCGCTAGGGTAGGAGGCTTATTAGAAGAAGTTTCTACTACACTTAGGGCGCTTAGGGTAGCGCCTAGAGGCACCCCCTTAGCTTTATTATAGTCTTTATAGATCTTATTAGCCTCCTTATTAGCTATATAGGATGCAGTTACATTATGCTAGCCTTTAAGAATAAGGTAGTTAATTATATATTAAATATCTTAAAGGTCTAACTTATAAATATCCTTAGTAAAAGCCTTTAGGTTACTATTAAAGATAAGTTTTTTATTAAAGATAATATCTCTTATTATAAATACTTTACTATAAAAGGGATTCTAAATACAGTATAAGTTACTTAAAGTATAGCTAATAAGATAACCTATCTATATATATAGGGTAAGCCTTTTTAGGCGCTAATAGTAAAGTTAAGCGTCTGCTATAAGTGTATAAGCTTTATAGCTAAAGACTCTTAAATGTAAAAGGTCTAGCTAGGCAAATTATATAGTATCTTCCCCCTAGAAGTGCTTATACTATAACTAGTATAGAGTCTTCTAACTATAAGAGGCTTATAGTATATAGTTATAAAGGTAGGTTATAGAGGTATAAATCTTAGGCTAAAGGATATTAGGAAGCTTAGCGTAAACAGCTATATACCTAGCCTTACACTTAATTACAGCTATAATATACTCTATAGCGCTATTTTATGCTTAGGTATTTAGGGCGCTTACCTTAATATATATACTGTATACATTAAGGCTTACTAAAACCTTATTATTATTAGCTAGCTTATTATTAGTCTTAATAACCTTTACTTTATAACTATAGTATACTTTAAGTATAGTAAGGAAGTCTATAATTGTTATAAGCAGTATGTCTGTCTTATAGGTATAAAGGTAAAAGTCTTAAGTTAGGCCTATTATGCAGTCTAAAAAGAGTATATAGGAGTAGTAGCTTATATAGCCTACCTTAAGGTTATAAAAGTTAACTGTAAGGTAGTTACTAGGCTTTATATAGATAACTAACTCTTATAAGCTCCTTTAGACTATATAATAGGCCTTACTTAGGGCATAAGCTTTATAGTTAACTGTTATTATAGGCTTATTAAAACCTTAGATATATACTCTATAAGTAATATTAGGGATCCTTTTAAGTGCTTTTAGGCTGGGGTGTTTAAGACGCTAGTACTAGGTAAGAAGGTTGCTAAGGATAGGCTTCCTATAGGTAGCTATTATAAAGGTATTTCTTTTACGCTTTAGGTGTAGTATCTTATCTATGTAAATAGCTAGCAGGGGGACTGTAGCTGTAAGTATAGCGTCTAATAAAAATAGCTAATAGTTAAGTACCTACTAGCTATAAATCTTATTAATATATATAATAAATAACTTATCTACTTTATATAGGTAATTATTACCTAGGCTTATATCCTACTAGATCCCTTACTAGCGTAGCTTTAAGAAGGAGATAAGGTTAGCAGTAATACCTCTATAAAGGGTAATATTATATAAGGTAAGCTTAATAATGCAGTTCCTATATACTTAGAGCTTAATCTCTATAGTGCTATATACCTTAATAGGTAGCTGTTATACGCTAGCCTATATAAAATTATCTATAGGCATACTATAGAGAGTTTTAAACTATATAGTATTATTAAATATATAGATATTACTGCCTAAATTAAGTATTGCTAACTTAGCTAAGTAATATTAGCTCTTAGTAATGTAAAAAGAGGCTGCAGAAATCCTACCTTAGTATCTACTATAAAGTTAATTAGAGCCTTTAGCTAATATTCTTACTACTTAAAGCTTTTTAGTAAGAGCCTTATTAGTCTAGAGGCATATTTTAATAAGCCTTTTAATGCTTTTACTAAGTAGTTTATTATATCTCTTTAAGTAAGGGAATATATAGAAGCACTATATAATACTATAATAAGGGCTTATATAGAGCTTATAGGTAGTATCTAAGGTTATACGCTTTATAGGTAGTATCTCTACTACGCTTATACTTATACTTAAGCGCTTATACTTTATAGTTATACTAGCTTCTTATAACAGTAGAGGGGTATTTACCCCCTTAGCTAATAATACCTCCTTTCTCCTATACCCTCTATAGTTATAGCCTTATCCCCTATAGTTATAGTTCCTATAACCCTCCTTTTTATTATTATCTGTTATTTTAGAGTAGGTAGGACTAAAAGCCCCTTACCTAGCTTTCTTTATATACTTATTTTTATCTACTAACTATAGGAACTCTTAGATATTAGAGAGTACTAATCCTAGTGTTAAGCAGTTATTAAGGGTATTAGTAACCTTAGTGTAGTAGTATATATATACCTAGCTTAAGAGATAGGTCTTCTAGAAGGCTACTATAAATAGGTTAAACTAGTTGCTTAAGAGCTAGGCCTCTAGGATACTGCTAGTAGTAGCTTTATAGAGTGCTTTTTCCTACTTTATAAGCTAGGCCTTAACTTCCTTCTTAGTTCTTAGGTACCTTAAGGTTACTTAGAGAACCTTTTTTAGTATAATATATATGTTTTCTTTATGTTTAGAAGGGTGTATTCCTATATAAGCCTAGAGGGTAATTACTTAGGTATTAACCTTATTATTAGAGGTATAGTAATAGAGCTTAAGGTTAGTAGAGACAGTCTAGTGTATCTATTCTTAGAGGTTGCTGTAGCGCTTAAGGCGCTTTTCTTATACATATAGGTTGTTGTTATACTGTATATAGCACTCCTTATATAGGAGAAGGTTAGCTAGAGAGAGATCCTCTAGCTATAACGTATATTATAAGGTATCTGCTATATATAGGAGTATATAACTAATGTCTAGAGCTAGAGTTATATCTTTAGGCTCCTTACATAAAGGCTATAGCTTAGGTTAAGGCTATAGCTACTACTACTAAAAGGCTGCAGTCTGTAAGTATGTCTTGCGTGCTAGGATGCTTTTAGCTCTTAAAGGAGTAGTATTTAAAGGGGTCTTTATAGCAGTGCTTATAGGAGTTATTATAACTATACCTATATATAGGTAATTATATATTAAGGGCTTTTCTAGCTTAGCAAGCAGCCTATTAAGTGTCTTAGATATATTATATATAGTAATTAATAGGTTAATTACATCCTAAAGTTTATAGGTTTTTGCCTTAGTTTTAAGCTAGTTAGACTAGAGAACCTAATTAGTAGGGCTGTTAAGAATAGTCTTAGTAGTATTAGTAGATATCTTATAAGCTTATAAATAGCTTTATAATGCTTATTATTATTAGTTTTTAAGTATATAAGACTCTTAATTGTTTAATTATTAAGGGTTATAGTAATAGGTTAATTATATATATATATTAAGATATATCTATATAGCTATTATGCCCTGCAGCTAGCCCCTAACTTAGGCCTATAAGAACCCTATTCCTAGGCGCCTAAGGCCACAACTAGAGCCTACTGCTCAGGAAGAAGCCTGCAGCAGTCCCTCCAATATTTAACAAAGGGCTAGCCACACCAGGCTTAAGCCTATCTCCAGGCCTACGCCCCATGCGCACAGGTTGCGCCCCATGTGCGTACATCCTTCAATTCAACATATACTGTCGAAAGTGACAGGGATCAAGGTTATGCGTTAATTATGCGTATATTAAGTGTGTTGTCTCTGTAACTATTACGGCGCGGCTGGGCTGCTTAGCAAGCCTTTTAGAACCCCTTTCTTAGGTGCCTAAGGCCACCAGAAAAGCCTGTTGCCTAGGTCTAAGCCTATAACAATTACTCCTGTATTTACCTAAGTAGCTAGGCTGCACTAGACTGAATATAACTAATCTCTGCAGCGCCCTTCAGGCGCAGCGCCTTCTATGCGTATACCTCATTTTTAACATACCCCTTCAGGGAAGGGCTTCTCGTTAGCCCTCACAATCAATTATTGTGAAGGGCAGAGCGCCTACATACTGCAAATATCCTTTCCTGTCTTCAAAGCGCATACAGGGCGCTTAGGCGTGCAGGAGATCATAAGTCTCCTCTACAGCCTATATATTATCCTTTGCTATTAGCGCTTCTAAGCATACTTTGTCTTCAGCAAGCTCCTTCTTGCAATTATACTTAAGAACCTCTTTCTTATTAGTTATATTAAGCTACTAAAGGAAAGTCTTATACTTTAGGCTATTAAGAGCCTTTATAAGACTGTCTGCTATAAGCTTAGCTAATAGGGTATAGGTAATGTCTATATACCCTTTAGTAACTTCCTAATACAGCTAGTAAGTGTAAATATTAATATAGTATAGCTTTATCCTAAGCTTTAAAAGCTCTTTCTTTATAAGGCTAACTGTCTAGGCGTTATTATATTATATCCTTATTCTTATAGACTGCAGTGTAACTATAGTGTATATTACTGTATGCGTTTTTCTAAAGGGTAATTAAACTTAAAGTTATATAATTAATTAGCTTGTAAAGATAGCTTCCTTAGCAGCTTATAAAAGGGCTAGAAGCTTAGCCTTAGTAGTTAAAGTAGTAACAGTATCCTGCTTGTTAGCGCGCTAAGTAACTATACCTCTAAAAAGCTTTATTATAAAGGCCTATAAGCTCTTCTAATTAACTAAGTTATCTATAAAGCTTACATTAGATACTACCTTAAGTATGTTATCTATACTGCTAGGCTTAGCGCTATAGCAAAGGTAGAGGTATTATATCTTATAAAGGTATTATAATATACAGTCTACTGCTTTCTAGTAGGCTTTACCTAGGTTCTAATTAAATCTTATAAGCCTACTAGCTATAAAAGCGATATCTAGATATATTATTACAGCAGTATAAAGGATTATACTAACCTTCTGTTAGTATAGGGTTATATTACCTAGGTATACGTTTCCTATATATAGGAGCAGCTTAGCTTTTACTATAGGTATATGTTTACAGGCTTTATCTTCTAATAAGTCTGCATGCATAGGAAGCAGCTTTACAGCCTTCTCTGTATATACAGCCTATAAGAGCTAGAGGCAGTACGTTTTCTAATTGCATAAGATCTTAAGGCCTAGGAACTATTAGAGCTCCTAGCTGCCTTTAAGGTAGTATTTCTCTTAAAGGGTGCCTATCTCTTGCATTACTATAGGCTTATAGTTATCTAGATACGCTAATATATAGTTATTAATGTAGAAGAAGAAGGTTACCTTATCCTTCTGCTAACAGCAATCCTCTCCTGTAATGCGTTTAAATCCTTGTTTAATTAGGCCTTTCTTAAAGTGCTTTTACTATAGTAGGGGAGATTAGCGTAACCTATAGAGGGCTTTCTGTAAGCGTATAATAATGCCTTTCTTATAATAGCCTAGGGGAAGCTCTATGTAAATCTCCTTATTAATATTAGCGTAGATAAAAGCGTTTACTGCATTATATTAAAGCAGGTTTAAATTAAACTAGGCAGCTAAGGCTATTAGTATTTAGAACAATATACTTACTAGTATTACAGTATATATATCTTATATATCTTTTACTTATTAGTTACTTTATATTATAAGCCTTACCTTTATCTTTATAAGGCGCCTGTACTTATTAAGCTTATAGGTATATACCTAAATATATCTAAGAATCTAATTATTACTAGTAGAGCGCTTAGAAACCTCCCTCTATAACTTTAATGTCTTATGGCTGTAGAGGTAGCTTTATTTAGCCTCTAAGAATTTGTTTCTAAAGGGGTAATTTACTAGCTAACTATATAATGTTAGAAGGGGAGGCAGTTGCTTCTAGTAGGTGCCTATAGCGCTATACGCCTAGTAAGCCTATTTCTAGACTGCTCCCCCTTAACCTAAATTAGGCTATATACTAGCCTTATTTAAGCCTTAGCCTAAGTATGCTTTTAGATCTAATAGTCACACACGCTATAGATCTATACTTACCTACAGAAACAGGTAATTAGTCTAAACTAGTAGAGTATAAGTGCTATCTAGTTATTCTTGCTTAGCCTTAGGTTTTTAGTGTATATAGCCTGCAAGAAACGCAGCCTTAAAGGACTCCTAGAGTAGCCTTTATATAGGAATTAGAGTCTTAAGGTCTTTAAGCAGTTAAGATTACTCTTACCCCTTTATGCCTAGTGTAGCTATAAGTGTAGTAAAGAAGGTTGCCTTTAGTAGCAGCATTGCTAGGGGCGTTATTAAGGCAAATCTTGCTTTAGTATGTAGGGGTAGGTCTTTATAGCTATAGAGGCTAGCAGGCGCGCCTGCTAGGCTCTCTACCCCTTTAGTGTGCTTAGCATACTCTTTAATCTTATCTGCTTCCTTATCTGCAGCATACATAAAGTTACGTTTATCTTGTTCTTAGTGCATAAGATACTTAATTGTAGCAGCTATTTCCTGTAATATAGATTTATATATATTGTTAGCTAGTTTTATAACATTACTATTAAAGGTAATCTTCTTATTAAACATAATGTTATGTATAGTAAAGACTTTACTATAGGTAGGACTCTATATATAATAGGAGTTACTAGAGGTATAGCCTATAAGAAACCCTATCTAGGCTTATAGGGCTAGGCGCTAACGCTAATTTCTATGAAGTTAGGCGTCTGCTATAAGTATATACGCTTTACAACTATATATATATAAGTAAGAGAGGTCTAGGCATACAAAAGGCGCTTTATTATCTCCCTAGAAGTATTTATGCTATAACTAGTATAGGGTTTTCTAGCCTTATAAGGCTTATAGTATACAGTTATAAAGGTATATAGAAGCTGTGTAGGCTTTAGGCTAAAGGATGTCTAGTAGGTATACGTTAATCGCTATACTATATACCCTACGCTTAATAACTGCAGTAATGCACTTAGCAGCCCTATTCTAGGCTTATATATTTAGTACGCTAGCCTTAAGCTAAATACTGCATGCTTTAAGCGCAGTAACTACATTAGGGTAGCGCATAAGCTTATTATTAGTCTTAAGGCACTTAACCTAATAGTTATAATAGACTTCTAAAAAGGTTAGGAAGTCTATAAGTATAGTTAGTAGTACCTTAGTAGTCCTTTAGTGTAAGTAAAAGTCCTATATATAACCTATACTACAGTTAGAAATAATTATGCAGGATATATACCCTACGTAACTAACTTTAAGATTATAAAAGTTAATTACAAATTAGTTACTTAGTTTAGCTAGAGAAGCTAATTCTTAGGGAGCTTGCCTAGGAAGGCAGTAGGCCTTTAACTTCACGCAGGCCTTACAGTTAATTAAGCGTATAGGCAGGCCTTTAGCACCCTTAAGACATACTCTATAAGTTACGTTCACAATTCTCTTAAGTGCTTTAGGGCCTAGGTAGCTAAGTCTCTAGTGCTAAGTTATAAGGTTACCTAGGATAGGCTTCCTACACGTAGCTGTTATATATTAATTTCTCCTATGTAGCAGAGGCGCTTTATTAGCGCCTGCAGCTAGCAGCAGCACTATTATAGCTAAAGCTGCCTCCTCTTTAAAAGGCCTATAGTTAAGTACCTACTAGTAGTAAATCTTATTAAGGTAGGCTATAAAGGACTAGTCTACCTATTAAAGGTAATTATTACCTAGGCTAGTATCTTACTATAGGCTACGCTAGTGCAGCTTCTAAAAGGCTACTAGGTTTACTGCAAGCCTAGGGTAAAGGGTAACGTTATATAGGGTAAGCTTTATAACGCTACCCCTACGCCTATAGAGCTTAATTTCTACTATACTATATGCATTAATAGGTAATTGCTGCAAGCTAGCCTAGAGGAAATTGCTAATAGGGGCTACTCTTAGCGTCTTAAACTAAGTAGTATTGTTAAATATATAGATAGTTAAGCCTAAATCTAGTATTACTAATCTAGCTAAGTAGTACCTGCTTTTAGTAGTGTAAAAGGACGCTAGTTTAATATACCTACAGTATCTGCTATACAGTTAGTTATTCTTAGTTTTATAGGCTTATACTTACTGCAGCTGCTCTGTGAGTTTAGGCTTATGTTTAATGCATATATTAATTATCTTCTTAAGCGCAGTATTAAGACAGTACCCCTCTAGAAGCCTATAAGGAAAGGTATACTAGCAGCTAGACATACAGTAGCCCTCTCCTTAGCATAACTAGCAGCTAGAGCGCTTTAGAGACAGTATCTCTGCTATGCTTATACTAGACCTCTCACGCTTAGGAAGTACGCTTTACTTACGTAAGGTAACTGTTACCCTAGTTAAAGATAAGGTAGATTACTTATAGGTTATACTTAGCTTATGTGATTATATCTTCTAGTATCCTCTATAACTACAGCCTTAGCTATAGCCTATATTATAATTACAGTTATTATTATTATTATTGTTTCCTATATTAGTTAGGCTAAAGGCTCTACATACTGCTTTCTTTATCTTAGGCGCCTTTATATATACTATAGCCTTATAGACTCCTGCTACTACTAGAGCTACTGTAAGAGTGTTATTCTCTACAGCCTTATCTTATATCTTAATAAACGTCTAGGCCTATAGCTTAAGGTAACTGTTTAAAAGGCCCTTTATAAGGCCTCTAAACTAGTCCTTTACGTCTATTGTTCTAGGTATACTACTAACAGTAGCCTCATTAAGGGCAGCCTGCTAGCTAGAAATCTATTTCTTAAGTGCGTTAGCGCTTATTAGGTGTATACGCTTAGCGCTGTTAAGCGTCTCTTTATACGCTTCCTGCGCTGCTATATGTCTCTTAGACATTATCTAGCCTACGTTTTCTTAGAGGGTATTAACCTAGGAGTTAAGATCCTGCTTAGCAGGATAATAGCGTAGGAGAAGGTTAGCGCTAATAGTGTTTCTAACCTACTTAAGGAGCTTATTATAAGCCTTCTTTTAGTAGGTATATAATCTATATTATTAATTATAGTTACTTTAATAGTCTTTATAAATAGCTAACTTAGTAGTTAATAGCTTATAGACATTAGAAGCCTATAGGCACTAGTTATTGTCTAGTAGGGGGCCTACAGCAGGGTTGCTCTAATTAACCTTTCTAAGGTAGTTACTAGGCTTTAGCAGTGTTAGCGCTTAAAGGAGTGTAGGGAGAGCCTTATAAGTAGCTCTTAAGCCCTTTTGCGCAGGGTTAATTACTTCCTATAGGTTATTTAATTTAGCCTTTAATTTCAGCTAATCAAACTAAAAGACCTAGTTATAGGTAGTTTTTAGGGTAACTTTTGCATTATCTAACATCTTGCTTAAATTAAGCTTATAGGAATTGCTTTACTAAGCTTGTTATAGTCGATTTCTAGGCATATAAGACTCTTAATTGTCAAAAGTGATAGGGATTAAGGTTATATGTTAATTATGCATATATTAAGTGTATTATCTCTATAACTATTACAGCGCAGCTAGGCTGCTCAGCAAGCCTTTTAGAACCCCTTTCTTAGGTGCCTAAGGCTACCAGAAAAGCCTGTTGCCTAGGTCTAAGCCTGTGACAATTACTCCCGTATTCGCCCAAGCAGCCAGGCCGCACCAGACCGAATATAACCGATCTCCGCGGCGCCCTTCAGGCGCAGCGCCCTCTATGCGCATACCTCATTTTCAACATATACACTTATAAAAGTAAGAAAGGATATTTATAGTATGTAAGCGCTCTACCCTTTATAATATTAGATTATAAAGGTTAGTAAGAAGCCTTTCCCTAAAGGGGTATATTAAAATTAAGGTATACATATAGAGGGCGCTACACCTAAAGGGCGCTATAGAGATTAGTTATATTTAGTCTAGTGTAGCCTAGCTGCTTAGGCAAATACAGGAGTAATTGTTATAGGCTTAGACCTAGGTAACAGGCTTTTCTAGTAGCCTTAGGTACCTAAGAAAGGGGTTCTAAAAGGCTTACTAAGCAGCCTAGCTACGCTGTAATAGTTACACACATAACACACTTAATATACACACAATTGACGCACAACCTTGATCCCTGTCACTTTTGACAGCTGCCTCTTTGGGAAATGGGAAACGCAGCGGGTCTATGGAAATCTCCGCGCCCGCAGGTTTCGTCTGTTCTCTACGGAGTAAGGCTTTCAGTATGTTTGCGCATGTACCTGTATTTCAAAAGAGGCACGTGAGAGGGAGGGGAGGCGCAGGCGATGTTGACGACGGCCTTCCCCCGTCCCACGTACAGGTATCGCCCGGCAGAGCTCAAAGCGGGTGACGACTTTGGGGGGGCAGCTTTGAGATCGGATGTTAGCGAACTGGGCGGGAAATAGATCCACATGCAGGTCCAAGTTGATCGGTCAGTGCTGTGATTGGTTGATGATTGTTTACTGTGTGCTGCGTGCTGCGTGCTGCATTCCGACGATCCCGAGCAGGAAACCGAACACGGCTGAGATATTCGAGGAGTTTGTATGGCGACAATGATCGGCCTACCGGTAGACCGGTAGACCGGTAGCGGAAGAACGGGGACGTCTTGTGGGCATGATGTATCGCCGGGTATCCGTACAGGCTGGCTCGGACTTGCTGACGAGGAAGGGTTTCGATGTGAGGTCCGCGGTGGCACGGTCTTGTTAGGCCAACGTGGTATCTGTTGCCGATACGGCTTATTTATCCATCTCGAATCTTCTAGGCAATCAATCCATCATATAATACCCGAGTTAAGAACCATTCATTTCGTCAAAAACTTGAAGGAACAGTATCCGTATCCGCACTCCGGATATCAAGCATGTCACTCACTCACTCACCCACTTTCACCCCCAAAGTTCAGTGGAGTCGACTGATTGGCTCGCTTACTTATCTTATCGCTCGCAGTGCTGCAATTGCATTGCTCAATCGGTCTCTGACGCTGTATCTGATTGGTCAATCAGCCACCCAATCGACTTGCTCTACTAGGGGCAATTTCGCACCTCACTTCGACTCAGTAAACAACACTTCATTGAACATGCACGACCCAAACTCAACTCAACATATAGGGACACAATCGAGCGACCATTACATTAGGATTATGAATGCTAGTAATCCGACGACACAGACTCAGCTACCATTACCCCTGCCCTAATCACAGCACCGCGCAAAGCCGGCCGTCGCTGCGTACCTCCCAATCGTCGCTGCCCACGCCCGTCAGCGCGTAGAACGTGCTGAGCGGATCGTACAGCTTTTTGATTGCCTTGAGCTTGGCGTAGTTGTTGCCGTAAAACGTCGTCTCAAACTCGATCTCGTTGCGGTCCGCCTCGTTGAGGTACGCCCCGCCTCCAGGCGTCAGCGCCTTGAGCGCGGGCACGATTGTGTCCGTCACCGTCCTCTGCCCGGAGACGAACGTCGAGAAGTCGTTCCGGCTGTACGGTCTGCATTTATCTGTTAGCCGGGGCTGTTCGCGAGCAAATACGACAGCTGGCATGATAGACTTACGTTCCGACAACGGCCGAGAAGAGGGCAGTCCGCCACGCCGGGTGCACCGAGTTGGCCACCGCGCCCGCAGGCCGAGCGACGTTGATGGTGAGCCCGGACACGAGGGCACCGCCGTTGGCAATGGAACGCAGCGTATCCGTGAGCGCCGCCGTCGAGGCGTCGTCGGCGACCAGAGACCGGGGCATGAGACGACCGCCAATGTTGAACTCGGTGACGGCCGGTTCCGGGTTCATGTCGGTGTAGCTGTCCAAAAAGGTGTTGTACTGGCCAATGTTGAAATCTGCAGTCTCGTCAGTCGAGGTCTTCATACACTGTCACGTCGTCCCACCCACCGTAGGTGATGCCAGCGGCGTCGAGCGCATCGAGGGTCGGCTGGAGCAGAGCCTGGAGCTCTTCCTTGGTCTTGTTGGGCAGCGTCGTCGGCTGCATAAGGAACATGCCGGCGGCCAACAACCAAATGCTGACGGCTCCGGCATCGACAATGTCGGGCAGGGTCTTTAGGTAGGTGCCGACAGCACCGTAAAAGACATCATCCGTGACGCCAGCGTTGGTAAAGGTCAAGTTGGCAGACGAAACCATTGTGTCGGGGTACGCCTTGACTGTCATGGATAGCACGGCGGCATACACGCCGCCGCCGCCGCCAGACAGAGCCCAATAGAGATCCGGGTACTTTGTGGGAGTTGCGACGATCCTCAGGCCTAGCGAGGTGACAACATCCCACTCGAGGACCTGGTCGGCCGCGAGGCCGTACTTGGAAACAAGCGGTCCGTGACCGCCACCCTGCGTGTAGCCTCCCGCGATACCGACCGTCGGGCTGTTGCCTCCCACAACAACGAGCCCCTTTGCGTGCGCGGCGGCCTGGGCCTCGCCGGCTTGGACGCCGGCGCCGACCTTGAGCGCCTTGCCGGTGTAGCCGGCGGATTTGTAGTCCACGACGCTGATATCGTTGAGGTGGTGCGTCCAGAGCGCCAGGGCACCGGCGCCAGTCGACTTTCCGAGGTAGTCATGGCCTGTGTTACGGATGACGAGGCGAATGTTGTTGTCCTGGGCGAACTTGATCGTCTTGACATAGTCGTCGGAGCTGGCGGCTTTGACGGCGTACTGGACGTAGGTGCCAATGATGCAGCGCTCGGTGCGGTCGACGAAAGGGTCGCAGCTCTGGTTGGCGAAGAAGGCGGCCATCACCGACGACGAGGTCTGGATATGCGTCTCGGAGCTGGCCCAGCTACTCTGCAAAGCCGCGCACTTGGCCTCGTCGTAGGCGCCGAACGAGCTGTCGTGGCAGACAGCGCCGATAGGCACCGTCGCGATGAGACGCCCGCCGACGGTCTGGTTGAAGGCCGCCCACTTGGTCGTTGTCGGCCAGCAGTTCTCGCCAGGGAAACAACGGCACGCCGAGTCTCTCTGGGTGATGTCGTGGCCAAAGTGCTTTCCTGGTTTGCCCCATGGAGCATTTCGACTGACGGAAAGGGCAGAGACCACCGCAGGGGCGAGCGCGAGCAGGTTGAGCAGAGACACCATCTTGAACGAAACGAAGGGCAAGGCCGTCGCGATTGAATTGCTCGAGGAGAAGGGAGAGATGGATCAAAGAAACGGAGGTGAGGAGAGAAGACCTTCCACGGCTCAGCTCCAGGCCACCCAGATTGGATATTTAAGCAGGCAAGATGCAAACGAGAGCATCAACACCATGGAATGAGATTGGCATGTACAACCAGGAGACTGATGATGGTTTGGTTAGCACCCATGCCAATATTGGCTGCCAACGGCCCACGACTCCCATACGCTCCCAGGCTTCCATTCGCCCACGACTTTTGAGCTATCTGAAAGCGTGCGTCTGAGTTGGCATTCTCCTGACTCTTTCACCCTGCGAGGTCAGGTGGAATATTGAAATTGGGGGGGAGGGGGGCGCCAGTTTGCAGCGTACCACGCCAGGCCAAGAGATCGAATTCGGCCGCACGTCAACGACGGGGGGTGGACGATCGACCTTCCAGACTGATGACGGTCTCTCGCTCCTGGGGGACCGCCTCCTCTTGGAGATGCGGGGGGGGGCTCATTTGAGGACTCTACCTGGCAGACGTTCCAACAACTCTGGCAGATCAATAGGGGCAGGTAGTATCGCGATTTCCTCTCGAGGGATTGTCCTTGGTATGGGTGCTCCGGGTCAAGGATGTCGTCGTCATCCGTGAAGATGGTATTGTCCCTCTAGCGGCCTCACCTCGGGGGTCAACATGGGGGGGGGGGGGGGGGGG
>PJEX01000629.1:0-17855 GCA_005350895.1 Colletotrichum tanaceti | reverse complement strand
TAATGTCTCTAACACCTAGCAGAATAAGATTTAAAAGGAAACTATAGACAGTAAGTAGAAATTATCCTATAAAAAGCTAATTTTAAAGAAATAGTTAAAACCTAATAGAACTCTCCTTCCCTTTAAGCCTAAATTAATTAACTAAAACTAAATCTAAAACCCTCTAAAAAACGCTAAGGACCTAGGCTATCCTAGAAGCATTATTACTGTCACTATCTAACCCCTTCCCCTTCCTAAGAGCCTATATATAATCTTTAGTATAGCTCTTATTAGCTCCTATCCTCTTTCTAAGAGCACTGTTATAGACACCTATAGAGCAGTCTACCTTATTAATAACAAAAGCCTCTTAAAACCTAGTTCCTATAAGCTATCTAGTCCTAATAACTTTATAGAGGTTAGTATATCTTTACTTCCTGTAAACAGGAGGGGTACTTAGGTTATTAAGGGTATTATTAATAGCCTATAGGGACTATTAACTAAAGATCTTATGCTTAATAACATTGCTTTAGTAGAAGGCTTTTATACTAATATAGCCTCTAAGGCTTTTCTTCTTAACAGCAGTCTCTAGTACTGTAGGAAGGACTATATAATACGCTATAGTAAGCTTAATAATAGTAATATAGTTATAAAGCTTTACAGGAAGTATAACTTAGTCTTTATTTAATATAAGCTAACTTCTAACTATCTAAGTGTATATAAGAACCTACTTCCTAAAAGCCTAGCAGGTATTCTAGCATTTACTATATACTCTAGGTATAGGTTATAGAGGAGATTATATTAAAACATATGCAAGAGGGTAGATACTGCACTCCTTTAGTATCTTAGATTAGGTTACCTAGGTCCTAAAGGACTTTATAACCTAGTCTAGAGGGTAAGGGGGGTATGTATTAGGGGCCTACTATAGATTAAGTGTAAAGACTGCAGTGCTACGCACGCAGAAAACGTTACCTTAAGAGGGCTATTAGAATTAAAGGCAACACGCCTATAGTATAGGGTTTACTAAGATCTCTTTAACTTCCCTAAATTACTATCTAGGATAAGGTAGATCCTTATTACCTATAATAAATACTTAGGCTTTATTATAGCCTACCTATTAGTATATAAGACTAAGTCTCTTATGCTTAGAGCCCTCTAGACAATTAAGGCCTAGGTATGCAGAGAGAAAGGTCTTAATATCTATAAGTTCTAGCATAACAATAAAGCTACAGTTCTTAGCCCTAAGGTTATAAGGGCCTACAAGACATAGACTGCCTTAGTTAGAATTAAAATTAAAACACTACTACTATACATAAAAGAGCCTGTTAGAGCTACTAAAAGAGTAGGCTATCTTATAATTATTAAGTCTATTAAGATACATATTAAAGTAAATCTTCTTAAGGGGCTGTATAATAAGGCAGTATTTGCAGCAGTCTATATACATAACATTAGCCTACAGGAATCTAACAGCTAGGAGACTCTAACAGAAACAGAGCTTAAATAGTTTTAGTAATATTTCTACTAGTAGCAGGCAGACTCTCTAGTGCCTTTAGATAAGGCGCTATAACTAAACTAGAGAGGACTCTATATATATAGGTGTAAGGTATACCTACTATAGAGAGATTATAAGAAGGGTATAAGATAAAGGGATTATAAGGTGCTTCCCTATAGCTATATTAGTTACCTAGTAGGTTATATACCTTAAACGCATAACCTATACAGGATCTAGGTTCCTGCGCTTAAGTAGGTAATAACTATATATAACATACGCTTTAATAAGAGCTCTTTCTATAGTAAGGCCTACAAGAAAGATACTATATAAGGCCTAGAAGCTTGTAAAGTAATAGAGGTTATTAAAGAGTCTATTATAGTCTTAGACAACCTCCTTAGGTTACTTAGCATTATTGCTTCTAAGGATAATATTTAACCTCTAACGTTAGCTACACTATTACCTACAGTTAAGGATTAATAAGTAAGTCTTACTTAAGACATTAAGTATATAGGATAAGTAAGGGAGGTAGTAGATCTACTAACTAGTACTCCTACTCTTAGGGGTAAGATTAAGTCTACTAAAAACGCACCTAGGTTATTAACAGTTAACAGCATTTCTAGTCTAGGACTATCTCTTTTTTCTATAGATATATATATAACTAGCCTATTAGCAAACAGCAGACTAGACGCTAACAGCAGTTCTTAGCTACTGCCTATTAATATAGATATACTAAGTCCTAACTAATAAGTATGCTAAGCTATTATAAAACTCTAGAAATAGACGTATAGCAGGTATATCTATGTAATTATGCAGTTTAATTAAAGAACTACATAACAGAAACACTCCTAGGATTACCTATTTAGTACCTTTCTGCCTAATTAGCAAAAGGTAGAGGAAGAAAGTAACCTAGGATATAGGACCCTTTATAAAGTCTTTAGAGGAGCTATTAAGAGGGCCTATCTTAAGCGCTATTCAGCTAGTAAGACTCTTAAGTCTAGTAAGATTCTTAAGCTTCACAAGGATAACCTTATTAACCTACTAAACTACTAGAAGGATCTTAACAAGCTACCTCCTAAGGTTAAGGCCTAGTTTCTTAAAGCTATAGAAACAGAGATAGGTAAGATCTAGGATAAAGATATATAGGAAGTCATTAACTGTAATCCTTCTCTTAACATCCTTCCCCTTAAATAGATCTTTTTATATAAATTTAATAAAGACAGACTCCTTAATAGATATAATACATACGTCTGCGTATAAGGAGATTTACAGACACTAGACCCTTTATAGAGCACCTACGCCTCTACGCTTACAGCAAAGGCTTTTTAGATAGTAATAGCTCTAGTAGCTTAATTTAACCTTAAGATTAGGTAATTTAATGTTATAAATGCATTTCTTAACTTAGTTCTTAATAATAACTATAAGATCTATATTAAGCTCCTAGAGGGGTATAAGATCCCTAGGAAAATCGCATAACTAAAACGCGCTCTCTACAGCCTCTATAATACTCCTATTCTCTAGTTCTTAACGTTTACAGGAGCTTTAAAAGATCTTATAATAGTTACCTATAATAAGGAGCAGTATATTTACTAATTAGCAGACAAGAAGGTAATTCTTATATTCTACATTAATAACTTTAAGGTTGTCTTCTACTAAAGTTATAAGAGGGAGGTAGATAAGATTATCTTAGGTATTATAGCTAGGTTTAAGATTAAGGAAAGCCTACTAGATTACTACCTAGGTATATAAATTGTCTGTAATTAAAAGAACAGGAAGATTTACCTCCTTTAAGACGCCTACACTAAAAGAACTGTAAAGCGCTTTAACCTTACTAATAGCTAATATCTAGCTACACTACTTCTATTCTTTAAGCTAGTCCTAAATAAAGGTTAAGTAACTTATTAATAGGTAAAACGCTATTAGGAAATAGTAGGATTAGTGCTTTATTTAGCAGTAATAATAAGACTAGATATTGCATTTACATACATATAGCTCTCACGCTTTCTTACTAACTTAAGCTCTAGATATATTATTACTGCTAACTAGTGTGTCTATTACCTCTATTACATAAGATTTATTACGCTTACCTACAGCTATATCCTAAGGGCTTAATCTCTCCTTATAGCTAGAGATATAAGCTTTGCAGATAACCCTTTAATAAGGTATTTATTACAGGGATACCTTATTTACCTCTTTAGAGGTCTTATTTAGTGGAAAGCAGCATGCTAGAATACAGTTACTATATCTACTATAGAGGTAGAGCTTCTCTACCTTAAGCATACTGCAAAGGAGGTAATAGCTCTCTAGTGCCTTTTTAGGGATATTAATCTCACACTAGACAATAAGTGGAAAGTATACTATAATAACCTTTAGACTATATACCTTATAGTTAACAAAAACAAATGTGTAATAACTTACCTGCGTTACATTAATATCTAGAATATATAGCTATAATAAGAGCATGCAAAAGGAAGCTTCTCTATTATGTATATACCTATAAACAAGATACTAGCTAATAGGTTAATAAAGAACCTATTGTATGCAAAGTTTAAGGAATTCTGCTTACAGCTAAACCTTAGTAATATGTAACACTTAATACAGGATAAGTAGAAACATAGAATAATTTATATTACAGGCTACGCCTAGCAAGAACTTAGTAACTACCCTATAGGGCGTATACTAAAATAACTACTTTATATGCTTATTAAGGTAACAGCCTAGGGGAGCTATAAGGGTATCCCTAACGAGAGGCTTAACTACCTCTAGGAGGTAACTCTTTTGCTCCTTATAAGGAGCACTACTAACTACTACAGGCGTAGCAGGCGCAGCAATAATAACTACCTCTAGTAAGATAGCTTCTATAGGCATAATATTAAATAATACTACTAGCTGCTTTAGCACTATATACTTAGGAAGAGTATATAGTACCTCTACAACTGTTAGCTAGGGGGTAGGTAAAGGGAGGACCTAGTCTAGGATATTAGCCTTAACCTTATAGCTATAGTTAATTAAACTGCAGATTACAGTCTGCAAATTAGATAATTTCTATATAATGCGTTAGTACTAAATAACATAAAATGCATATAAAACTTATAGTCTGCTTTGCGTTTCCCTTAAGCTTATCTCTAAGCTTGTCTATAAAAGCCTATAATATAGGCTTAATAGGTATATAGTATTTAGCAGCCTAACTACTAAAGCACTAAAGGTAGTGCCTTCTGCTACCCTCTAGACAATAACTAGTACCCTAGCTATAAAGGGCAGCCTTTAAGTATAGGAGGCAGGGAATCTTATACTCCTTTAGCTAGCTATTACCCTTCTTAGGAACTATATATATATTAGAATACTTCTTAATAGCTAATATATATATATATAATAACATACTATATATAAAAACAGTCTCTTTTCCCTTCTTTAAGGGAGTTATAAGCTTTTAGCTTTTAAGATTTAGTTAGCTATAAGCTAATTAATAAACACTATATTACTTATACTTTAGCTTAGGGGCCTTATCCTTACTTTTATCCTTACTGTCCTCCTTACTCTCCTCCTTAGGGACCTCCTTTCTGCTCTTAGGATCTGTCTTATTATTATTATCCTTATCCTCTTCCTCTAGCTAGGGGTATAGAGACTTAACAACAAAAGGGGAATAGCCTACAAGAAGGTTGTTCTTAACAGCAGCAGCAGCAATAGGGTTGTTAGGAAAGGTAAGGGTAGCAACCTTACTTACAGCAGCAATCTCCTCCTCCTTATAGGAGGTACTATTACTATTAGCTAAAAACAAAATTAATAACTACTAAGCAATATCCTGCAAGCAGTAAAAGGCAGACATACTATTCTTTAACTTATTAGTTATTTTAAAATTATCTATTAGCTATTAGTATATTAATTCTTATTAGCGAAAACATGCTTAAGGTATGTAAATTTAACTTAAAAATACTTACTTTAATAACAATAAGGGCTTATAGAAGAAAGGAAGAAAATTTTATAGCAGCAGGCAGCAGAAATCCTACTTTTTACTACCTCTCACACTCTTACTACCTTTAGCTACCCTTATTTCTATTTTAGGATAACCCTTAGCAAAATAAGGCTATTAATAAAGGCTACACAATATACTATAACAACATAATCACTTAGTTATTTTATAGTTACATTTTATAAGCACTTAAGGGATTAATTCTAACGTGCTATTTTTGTCTATTTATAACTGATTTTAATTGCTTAATTGCTTAAACAATTAGGGGGTATATCACAAGGAAGTCTATGTATATTTCAGCTTACTAATTCATTCCTCTCATGTGCTTATTCACGTGCTATCATGTATTTAACAGTATCTCTTTTCGTTACCTATTATTACAATAGGATAAGCATCTTTCACCCTAAATCTCCTATGCCTTACTATATGCTCTAACTCGTGACAAGTATAAGTGTTAATAAGACTACTAGGGGGTCTAGTACTAGAGGAGTATTAGCTTTATATATACTAAAATAAAGTAGGGAATATATATAGGCTTATAAATGTAATTAGTATTACACTAACCGCTAGAGCAGACCTAATTCTAGATAGCTTTAATATAGTATTAGTATATACTTAGTATATTCTAAGTAGAGTATATACTGCTTTCTAGTAGCCTCCTTAGTAATACTAGTGTTAATATATAAGCAGTTCTTAACTAATATATAGTTAGTATATACTCTATATATACTCTATAATTATACTTACTAGCGCTAGGGTAAGTAGTATAAATATAATAATAGAGCTAGGCTTTATATAAGTATAATTCTAGTATAATTTAAGTATATATAGAGGGTATACTTACTGCTAGCTAGGAATTCAATATAGTGCTATATATAGTATTAGTATTAGTATTAATAACTATATTATAGCTAGGTATACAGTTAGTATATACTAAATAAATACTATATATATATCTACTTATACTCTAGTATTAATTAAAGAAAGCTTACTACTATTATTAGGTATATCTAGGTATAAGGTTAGTATATACTAGTAAGCAGTATTCCTCCTTAAATTAATATACCTATATTTATCTTAGTAGTAATAGTATCTATTAAGAGTAAGGTTAGTATATACTAGGTATACACCTTAATAAAGTAAAAGACTTATAGGTATAACTAGTATTATAAGCCTCCTAGACCTCTATATATAATAAGTTAGTGCTCTATATATATATTATATAAGTAAGAAGCTAGGATTATACTATTAGGGACTTAATCTTAGTTAGGGTTAGGGATAGGGCTTATATTTAATTAGTATATACCTTATTACTGCTTAAGTACTACTTAGTAAGGATTATATATATACTTACTATAATAGTAACTAAAGTTACTAAGGTTATAAGTATTAGAAATACTAAGGTTTATAAAGTTAGTAGATATCTAAGATATTATAAGTATATACTAAGAATATAATAAGAGTTAATTATAATAATACCTTACTATTATTACTACTACTAGTTTATAGGTTTATAATAGTTTAGAGAAAAGGAAAAAGAGGAAGAGAAAAATTTAGGGATATTACTAAGCTAGAGTTTAGTATATACTAAGATTAAATTAGCGCTAGGCTTAGGCTACTAGGCCTAAGGTATAGTAAGTACTATTAATAAAGTTATATAATAGTAGGTAGTTACTTATATAAAAAATTTTTACTGTATACCTACTATATAACAGCCTAGATTTTTGTATGTAGTAGGTCTGCATAACTAGCCACAGATACCCCCCCCCTAAACTTTTAGCCCTACTGCAGATACCCCCCCCCAAACCTGGAATACCCCCCCCCAAACTGTATCCCCTGTAGCACCTTGTATGACGGGGTTACTGATAGAGATCGGGAAATTACTAGAAGAGGGCTGAGAAAGTCCCTCTTTTCAAACGAGGTTGGTAGGTAATTAGGCTAATTCGACTTTGAGCCAAAAAAACAACAACACTGAGGGTCCCTATTCACCGAGTGTTCTGCTTTCTGCTTCAGCGAGAGAGAGCCATTGAACATGGAAGACGACGTGAATCCGATAAGCATAAAATACTACCTACCTACGATATACACTAGCCAGCCAGCCAGCCAGCCAGCCAGCGTGTAGCAGCTTAATACACACCCAGTTGGTAATTACGGCTGATTTACCACACAGATGGGATTGGGCACAGTAGAGAATGAATCCAGCCCATAGACCTAGAAAATGAATGGTTGGTACCTAGGTAGTAGGTAATTATATACAAGAAACCTTAGGAGGGAGGTCTTACCGCCGCGCTTGATATTCATTACCTTGTTCACGCCGCGTCGCCGCCCAAGGTCACCTCCGTAACCCCCAATCGAGTCCCGATTCCCACCTCGGGTACCATCGGGCATAGTATATAGACTCCATTACCAGCTGATCTCTTCACCCAATCATGGCAGAGTGCCAGAGTGGTTAATGGGTGTGACTCGAATTTCGGATCGCTATCACATGGCTTCGGCCGCATGAGTTCAAATCTCATCTCTGTCGTAACAAGGTTCCTCTTTTGCTTTTCGTGTTCCCAACTGGGGCATGCATAATAAGACGATAGATAGATAATACGCATACATCAATCACCATACCTACAGGGTACATCGTCTTCTTTTGCCTGGTCTTTGACAGTGCCACACCGCTTTCGAGATTCAACAGGTTCCATTCATCGTCCAAGCAAGTTGGGACTAACTAACTACCCTTCCCGACCTTACCAGGCCGAGGTCTACCGGACAAGCAGTTGTCAGTCAGTTGCATGCGCCGGCGATTCGCGAAAACGCGGACAAACGGGCGCATGGGATTCCAGCAATGAATGACCAGCCGGCCCTCTTCGCATCCTTCTTCCAAGTACAGATTCAGAGCCAACCAACGAACCAACAACCAAAAACCCGTCATCAACTCGAAATCTCACAACCCACACACATAACCACCCGAACCCTACATTAGGTATCATAGCGTATCAATACATCCCGTCATGCCCCTCACCATGCGCCCGGCCACCCCGGCCGACATCCCGGACCTCGCCACCATCTACTTCTCCGCCTTCCACGACCACCCGGTAACGATGGCCTGCTTCCCGGCCTCCTCGCCCGCGTGCCGCGACTTCATCGCCGCCTCCTTCACGGAGGAGATGGCCGACCCGCGCGCCCAGTGGCTCGTCGTGACGGACCCGGACGCCCCGGACTCCCCCGACCAGCCCATCGCCTGCGCGAAATGGGTCCGTCCGCCCCCCGCCGCCGCAACCGCCGCCGCCGCCGGCGAGCCCAACGTCCGTCCACCCCCCGCCATCGACGCCTGGCCGAAAGAGGGCGACCCGGCCTTCGCCGACCGCTTCTTCGGCGGCATCGGCCGGCGCC
Organism: Colletotrichum tanaceti; assembly: GCA_005350895.1. Taxonomy (NCBI): domain Eukaryota; kingdom Fungi; phylum Ascomycota; class Sordariomycetes; order Glomerellales; family Glomerellaceae; genus Colletotrichum; species Colletotrichum tanaceti. The sequence goes on along the minus strand of PJEX01000629.1, from coordinate 9,039 downwards.
ACGCCGAGATCATGGCCGACGTCCCGCACTACTACCTCGAGCTCATCGTCTGCCGCACCGAGCACCAGGGCAAGGGCGCCGCGAGCCCCCTGCTGCGCTGGGGCTGCGAGAGGGCCGACGAGGACGGCGTGCTGGCCTTCCTCGAGGCCGTCCCGGCGGCCCGCCCCGTCTACGAGCGGTACGGCTTCCGCGCCCTCGATCGGCTGGACGTCGCCGCGCCCGGCGGCGGGGTCGTCACGCAGGTCTTCATGCTGAGGGAGGGCAGGGCCGCCGACGACTACCGGCGCGTCGTGGTGGTGGTCGCCGCCCCGGGCAAGTCGGAATAGGTCGGGTGCTGGCGTATCATGTATATATAACTGCGGCATGCATCGAAACCGGACCGCGGGAGCCTGGCCCCCGAGACATGGCATGGCATGGCATTCCGGCTCGCCTAACGCATAACTAGTACAACCGTCGTGCGGTACGTAATCTGTAGTCTCTGTACAAAAGTGAGGTCGAGCGTGTGGAATTCAAAAACGACTCACAGGCGCAGCTGTGGTATTGCATGAACCTGAATAAATCAAAGCACATTGCTTCCGCTCGCAGCAATCGCATTGCGACTTTACGACTCCGAATAGCCCTTGGTTGGTATATACTGGTATCATACATATCGTACAAATCATATCCACAGGATCTGGACCGAGGCTTCCGGCCGCTTCCCTTGTCCACGAAACCTTGATCGAGGTATATATAAAAACGATGAACCGTGTTCACGGGTCTTCCACGGGGCAATATCCGCGGACCGCTCATCGCAACCGTGCAAAGCCCCTGACGCCCCGCGTATCCAGAACTCAGCACATGCTTCATCAAACAATCAAAACGCCTCCGGCGAGTCCGGCAAGTCTGTCATGTCTGTCAAGTCCGACAAGTATAGCGAGTCGAGCAAGTCCGGCGAGGGCTCACGAACAACCGACATTGTGCTCGCGACCGATTGTTGCCACGCTATTCTATCGTTGAAAAACTGCAGGAACCTCCTCACCTCCGCATCGAGTCGAAGACCCCGTACCAGCCCCGCCTCGCTGGTGCCGTCTATCCTGAGGCCCCGGAGAGACCTCGCTCGGCTCAGCGCCACGTAGGCCTGCCCCTTCTCGAAGACGGAGCCTAGATCGACGATGACGCGGTCCAGGGACAGGCTCTGGCTCTTGTGGATGGTCAAGGCCCAGCCCGGAACCAGAGGGATCTGCGTCCGCGACAGGAAACTGAAGGGGGAGTTCGTGCCGACCCAGTTGACGGTGGTGTCCGGGCCGATGACGCGGCGCATGCCGTTGGCGAACCGGACCTCGGGGACTAAATTACACGCACTTGGGAGTCAGCAACTGGGGGGAACGGGCCGACAACGATGATGATCAAGGCCGGGGTCGTCACGTACGAAGGAGTTCGCGTCCGTTGTTTTGCATGTAGACTTGAATCTGATTGTATCTCTGCTTGGCGGACCGGAAGCCGTCTTCGTCGTCCGGGTAGTTCTTCATCTGTGGCTCTACCGCCGTGTCCAACCGGGGTGCCGTCAGGGACCTTTTGTATCGTTCCAAGGCGGCCTGGTATGCGACTTCGTCGTTTTTGAAGTCGTTCTTCTGTGGCTCTGCCAAGCTTTTCGTCACGGAGGAGGCCGGCACAAACCCGCAAATGACGCCCTGGCTACCGTTACAGAGTCCTTCTTGTAAGTTGAGCTGCAATGGTGTTAGACAAGGCGGATCGGACGACAACCCTGCCCCCCCCCCTTTTTATCCCTGGGACGGACTTTTCAGACCGGCGGCGCGGAGGTTGTGTGCAGTGCTTACATTGGAGAGCAAGATGACAGGCATGTGAAGCTTCAGAGCCAAGCAGTGATGGTAGCGGTGATCACCAAGAGACGCCAACTGTTTCCGTGAAGCCGGCGCTCGACCTGTAGGATCCTCGAATAACTGCACCCGTGTCTGATTAGCACTCGCATGTTTGATATTAACCCTTGAAAGGGACAGTATGAGTAGACCCGTATCAACACGGCCAAAACGACCCGGCCAAAACAACGCGGCCAAAACAACCCGGCAGAGTTCTCGGGCCAATCTCACCGTATGCTTTTCAAGTTCGTCTTCGGCGACAAAGTCCCTAGACGGGTCGCCAATGTCCAGTATTCGACCCCGTCCTCCCTCGTCAGATCCGCAGCAATAGCGGTAGCGGAACTCGTCAAGCGCCCAGTACTCTCGCACCCTGCCTTTGAGCTTTGCAAACTCCTTTTTGTTGTAGTCCTCGACAGCGTCCCGAAGGCTGTACAGCCGAGTCCCGTTCTCGACCTCGCTCGGGTGTTGGAGGAGGAGCCTCCTGTCGGCGGCCTCGAGGTCCTCGCCCAGCCGGCACTTCTGAAGAATCCGGACAAACTCCTCATCCTGCTGGCGATGGACCTTGGTCAGCGGTACGTATATGAAGTTGCACCGATCCCATTCCGGGGCGTTGAATGCCCACTTGTCCTCCTCCCGGAAGACGCCGTGCTCGACGTCTTCGGGACAGGTGAACGAGATGCCCGTGATTGGGGACCCTGTGCGGGCCATCGGTTTGCCACAAGTCAAGCAGTTCCCAAACGGCTTCACCGGCGGCAGTTGACAAAAGTCGCCGACAACAATGATCTGCACGCCTCCAAAGGGCGCCCAGGAGCCCTCGCGTCCCTCGCACCGAATGCAGGTCATGATTCTGCTGAGGCGTTCGAAGACCTGGTTTTCCACCATGCTGATCTCGTCGATGATGAGGACCTGGGTCTTTGTGAACCGTTCCCAGGTGCGTCTACGACGCGACGCTTTGATGAATTCGTCGAGCGACTTTCGCATGTAGTCAGGGACCCAGGCGGCGTAGCTGAAGATGGTCCTACCTCCGATGTTGAGAGCAGCCTGGCCGGTGGGTGCAAGAAGGTGGACGACCCTGCCCATGGCCATGAGCTTTTTGTGAATGGCCTTGACGAGGACCGATTTGCCGCAACCGCCCGACCTGCAGATAAGCAACGTTAGTGACGTGTCCCGATGCAGCGCCTTCTTTTTGGAGAGAGGGGACATGAAAGGACGAAGGGCCACCAAACACAAGAGGCGGTTTCAAGCCCATGGGGGTATTACGGCGAGGGCTTACCCAGTGATGAACAGGTTGCGCCCTTGCACGGCAAGATCCAAGGCGTCCTGCTGTTCCTTCCATAGAACAGGCTCCCGGGGCATTTCCGCCTTCTCGACCTCTGGGCCGGTAGTCGGCGTCGGCGGCGCTGCACCGGCGGCGTTGGTCGCGGGAGTTGTGAGTTGAGGTGGCGGGGGTGAGGGGTACTGCGCGTGTCGGGGCGGCTCCGGCGTGAGTGTCTCGATCCTCGTCTCGTCGGGCGGTTCTTTGGGTGGTTCTTTGGGTGGTTCTTTGGGTGGTTCTTTGGGCGGTTCGTTGGGCATTACGTGAGGCATTTCGTCGCGCGGGCGGTGACGCAGGTGGTGACGCAGAGCATCGTGCGACTCCTTCAACCGTTCGGTGAGCCCTTGGCGCAGAATGGCGACCTGGAGCCCAACATCAGCTCTCGTTCCGTGGTTTGCGCTTCGTGGCGCAGAGAGGGGGAGGGGGCGGGGTGTTCCTCTCGCTCACAGCATGTTCGTACATCGCGGCGGACTGGTCTGTAGTCAAGGAAGACGACGTCAGCCGGGAAACAGCTGTCCACAGCCTTGGATTTTCAAGGAGAAATGTCGTCGAGTAACCCACATTTGTTGCCCTTGAAGCCCGTGACCTGCGCTTGGCACGTCGTCCAGTCTAGGAAGATGCCGCATTGGTGGCCCTTCCAGACCACGTAGTACTTTGCCTTCTTGCCGTATAGCTGACGAGGGATGTTTCGCGTGTAATCCGCCATCAGCCTGTCCACCCGGTCGCTGACCTGATCAGCCGCGTCGGCGGCGGATGACGATGACGTGTTGCCTGTGTCTTGTGGGAAGTATGCCGAACACGACCCGTTGTGCAGCGACGCGCGGTGATTGGGACTGGTGACCTCCTCCTCGCCGCTAGATACGAGGCTGATGTATTCGGGCTCGGGCTCGGGCTCGGGCTGGCGCACGCATCGTTGGCGCTTCGAATCCGGCGTCGGCGGCGATCCGTTCCGTGTGTGGCCGCGTTTGTCGGGCGTGACTACAGAAAGAGATGAGAAGCGAGGTCAGTCCATGTGGAAGCCGGGCCGCACAGCTTCTGCCAGAGAGAGAGAAAAAGCCTACTAGGGATATTGGCGGCCAACATGGTTGCGGTTGTCGGCACCGCAGCGAAATCGGATGGCGGGGGAAGATCGGATGTCTGTGAATAGTAGAAAGAGGGTCGGGGGTCCATGGGGATCGGAGGGAGGCGCCGGAGGTGGCGCCGGAGCGAGGGGGGGAAGGACGGCAGTGAGGCGGCGGAGGGAGGGGGGGGAGGACCGCCGTAATTAGGGGGAGGTATCTGTTGAAATTGAGGGATGCGCGCCACGGGAGGACATACTGTTGAAAGTAATGGGGTCAATTGAGTGACAATTGTGCGACAATTGGTGGGTGTATTCTGACTTGTGTGTGTGTGTAACTAGGAAGATCCTAATTCTAACCCCTAATTGCCTGTAGAGGTATGTTCTCATCCCCAACCCATATATACAGTAGTCCAGCACGGAAATCCCCACTTTTGGGTGGCTGGATCTGTTGAAATCGAGGTATGCGCACAGAGGGCCCTGCGCCTGAAGGGCGCCACGGAGGCGCCCAGATGTGTATGTACTACGCACACAGGGCGCAAAGGCTGCGCACGGGGCGTGGGCTCAGAGATAGGCTTCAGCCCAGTTAGAGTGAGGGCAACTTTGATTGTGACACTGAAGATTGTTGTTGCATTCACATACAGATGGATCACTTGTACTTACACCCAATACACGTCGCAAAAGCGGTGCTGTTATCTGTAGGCAGTAATTAGCGACTTATCCTCTATGCTACACACCCCTTTAGATACCCATAATCTAGTAGGAATCAGGTACGCTGAAAACCTTTCAACTAGGTACATCTTGCTAGACTCTAGGTAGTAACTCTAACTACACCTATAGTTACGCCTAAGGCTACATAGGATAAAGACCTCTTCAATACTGCTGCACTTTAAACTAGGTGCTGCAGCATAATTAATGTAGAGCAAGCTGGGCTTAGAGCTATCGTGAGAAAAACGCTATTAATTGCAGGCATAGGCTTCAAATCTGTTATTACACTTCACTTATAAGAGATCGAAAAGATTACTTCGTTGCAAGAATCACGCTCTTAATTGCAAGCAGCAATTAATGACTTTCTATTTCCCGTCACAATTTCACTTCAAACTGTCTTCATGCAAACGTAGTCGCCTCATTATAGGATTCAGGCACGATGGGCTGCTTCTCAAAGACCTGGACCTCGAGTCCTCGACCGCCTTCTCGTTCAGGTTCTTGGCCTCCTAGTGGCTGGTAGACCGGCCTGGGCAGCGGCGAGGCGCGCATCCTCCGGCCCGGCGATGTCTTCATCAACCGCTGCGCCATGCGCAAGTGGCGCAACGTGTCCAGCGAGAAGCCCGCGCGCATCCTGTTCGTCATGCTCGACGTCAAGCCCATCATCGTCAACGGCAAGACGCTCGAGTTCGACGTTGGCGACCTGACGAAGGAGTAGTGCGCCGGCTACGCCGAGGACAAGGGCCCGGTGCCCAATAAGAAGGAGTAGAGAGATGAAGAGAAATAAGAGGAGGAGGAAGAGAAGGGAGAGAACGATGACCAGAACGAGACAGATGGTCTGATCCGTTGACCATTGGTCTCATGCCCTCCCGCACAAGCATACATGTCTCTGGAATACCCTGCTTTGGGAATATGATCTGCGTGTGTCCGTACAGAAATTACAGTAATTATTAGTATGCCATGAGTGAGTCTAGACGTTGTAATGCAACATCCCGCTATGTTAACCCAGGGTCTCCGTGGGTCCTGAAGGGTGGCTCATGGAGTGCAGATTAATACCTAGAATGAAGAACAATACTGCATGCGTCAAGGCCCGCAGGTGACGGCCGGCAAGACAAGCAAGCACTGAGCACTACACATCTGCTTGGTTCGAGTAGCCCAACACAATTTGGTTCATGAACCAACTCACAGGGCCACAGGCCCACAGCTGACACGTGACTGCCCCTGCGGCGTGCTGAGGCGGGGTTTGGAGCGCGGGAGTGAAGGTATCGCTTCAAGGATATGGGGAATGGCTGGGACGGGGGAGATTCATGGAGGGGGAGGGGAGGAGGGCGGGACGGTGAGCCGACCCCTCCCCCAGACGCCTCTGTTAATTGTGCTAGCGGCTAGAGCATACATCCATCCCTCAAGTCCTTCGGCTAGTCTCTATTAGGACGTTAATTGACGCGGGGGAAGGACGAGGGGAAAGCAGACGCTCAGGCTGAGAAGAAGGATTTCGTGCTGCTGCATGTGCGTGTTTGATTACATTACGCATGTGTATGGATGTGTAGGCATGGAGGAGGCCTGTAATGATTGGTTAATGATGCGTTTGATAACCACATGGACTGACAATGTCATTTTCTGCGTAATTAAATCGGTAATCTCCCCATGAAGCTTGTTCTATGCACTCACGACTGTTAATTATCAATATAGTGATGGGTAAATATAGGCACAGCACACAAAGAGTTGCTCTACTCCATGTTCTTGCCCGAAAAAACAAACGCCCCAAGATGATTGGTTGCTAGAACCTTTTCCCGCCCTTTCGCGCCCTATTCACGGTTTCAACCCTCCCCTACCCCTCCCTTCCCCCCTCTTGTGGCTTACAAAGGGAGTACTCTACACCGGATTCTTCTGTTGTATTTGTCTGTTCTGGCCACTGGTGACTTGACTTGGCTTATAGTCTCGTGATCGGGATTCGGGGGGGGAGGGAGACAGGAAGAGGTCAGGTCGGCCTGCTGCTGCCTGTGGCGTATAAGTGAGTGAGTGAGTGTGTCTGTCTGTCTGTCTCTCTGCGATTATTGCCCACAAACGGACAGTGCTCTAAAGTCGTATGATTGGTTCCTTGTGATCCGGTAAGAGGCAACCTTTTGACCTGTCCAGCCAGGCCATCATCAGCACGTCTACTTGTCAAGATGTCGACTTGTCAGATCGAGCTATGGAACGCCACCTTGGCGTGGGTTATGGGTAAATCGTTGGTTTGTCAAGGGTCTCACCATCCTTCCGTTCGGTTTCTCGTCATTGTGTCTTCCGTGATTGTGAAGCACGAAAGAGGCTCGGAGTTGGAAGTTGGCATATATCAACACAGGCGTCGCCACCACCACTATGGAAACAAATCTCAAGATAATAAAACCCATCTACATTCCCCGTTGCCTCACTTCTCTCAGTCATTCCATCTTATTATTCATCGTAGCTCATAATATAACCTACCTATCCATCCAAATTGTCCGCATACACGCACACAAAGCTACTATGTCGTCAGGTCTCCAAGCCGGCGCTTCCTACGAGGCCTCCTGTCAATGGTCACGTGCACTAGAGTGATAGGCTAATAAGCTGAGGGTATGAAGGTAGGTCCTGGGTTGTGATCTTGCTGAAAGCTGCCTCCTAAGCTACGTGTGTGTGAACTCCCTACTTATGCAATGCTCCTAAGCCCTATTAGGGCTACGTGGCCTATGTAAGTAGGTCTCTTATGTAAGGAGTATAATTATCTCCTAATATAGCACCCCTTCTTTTTAAGCTTATATCCTATAGGCTACGCCTACGCTACCAGTCAGTAAGGGGCCTTAGCGCACCTTTATTACTCCTTCCCTTACTTACATAGTATTACTCCTTCTATTAATGTTTTTATTTAGTAGGTTATATAAGGGCTATTAGTATAGTCTATACAGCCTTAAGGCAGCTCTATATTATAAATTAGCTACTATAATTTCTTCTTTTCCTTTTCCCTTTTTTCTCTAGCCTATTTAAATTTATTATAAGTTTTCTAATTAAGATTATACTACTAGTATAGCGCTACTGTTTAGCTACTGTTTTATTATTATTTCTAACTATTATTACTACTTAGATTAAGTACTAATAGCGCTTATTACCTACTAGTTTCTAGTATAACTTACTTATTCCCTACTCCCTTATATCTCTTATATATATACTAACCTAATTAGTATAGAATTAATTCCTTCCCTACTCCTCTAGTCTCTTATGCCTCCTCCTCTACTATAGGTATTACGCCTTATTATTACTCTTATTACTTAATTACTAATTTTTCTAATAGATAGCTCCTAGTAAGCATCCTACCCCCTCCACTAGTCCTATATATAGCATTCCCCTTTCTTCTAGTATACTGCTAATATACTACTAGTCCTATAGCTCTAAGAAGTAGAAGAAGCCTATTAAGTGTAGCTCCCTCTATACTACCCCTTATATACCCTACATACATTATATTATTAAGGATATAGACACTAAGCATTATACTAACTAGCTAGGTTTATACTACTCTTTTACTACTTACTTAATATACTATTACTTATTTAACATATTAAGCTTTAGTATCTACTACGCCTAGTATGCTAATAGCAGCTACTATTACCCTAGTCCTATAAGTTTATTTATTACTTAGTATAAGCCTCTAGGAAGCTACTAATTAGCTATTAGATTTCTAGCCTTATACTTACTATATTTTAGCTACTTACTAAGCTCCTTACTAAGTATAATACTTATACTAAAGGCACTAAGATTAAGGATATAAGTAGACATAAAAATACCTAACCTATAGGGACCTATAGGTACCTAAAGATTTAGGTTAGGTTATTTTCTAACCTATAGGTATAGGTATCTAGGTTTTAGGTTGTATAGGTTTAAAAAAATTTAGGTATAAGTTTAATAATTCCCTATACCTACACACTAAGGCTAGTATAGGTTTTTTAGGTTAGGAAAATTCTTATTATAAAAGTACACTAGGTATAATATTTTAGATAAAAAGATTAGATAGTTAATTTTAGATAAGACTTTTAGTACTCTCTATCTACTACTACCCTATAACTATAGTATTAGAATACTTCTTAAGTAGTATAAGT
>PJEX01000628.1:0-17871 GCA_005350895.1 Colletotrichum tanaceti | reverse complement strand
AATAAGGAATAGAATAACATATCATTTTATTATATTACCTCTATAGGTGGCTTAGAACCTTGTTTTGTAAGTGGTGACTAGGAATACTAGTCTTATTCACTTAGCAATATCCTTAGTAATAAGCTGATCACTATTTCCTTTAATACCCACTATAAGTGCATTATAAATACGGAAATAACCGATAGATATATTCGGATATAACCGAGATAACTATTATGCAAGCAGAAGATAATTTACAGATCTCTATACCTTAGTAGTAGTATATAGGCTAGAGTATTTCTCTATCCTTTACCTTAGAATCATTATCGCAATTCACTGCATTCAATATACTATTCAACTACTCACATTTTCCCCACTTATTAACACGTGATTTCCACTCTTACTCATCATTCTACCTAATCACATCTAAGTCTAATGCGTGAAATTTTACTTAGTTATAAAAGCGTATTACTTAAGATTAACAGTCTCTATAACTGCTTGTAAAGGCCTTATATATTAATAAAATCCTTAATTAACTGCCTTATTATTTTAATTAGGCTAACTAGTATACTAAGATTAGAGAAGTAAGTTATTAGTAATAACTATATAACTATAAGGCTTAACCTAACTAATATAAGCTGCTTAAGGGTATCTATAATACTACCCTTACTTACCTATTAGTTACCTTCTTAATTAACAAACTACTTAATAAAATTATTTACTTTAACCTACCTACTTAACAGCAATTTCTGTCACAAGGAAATCCATAGTTATTTCAGCTTATTGATTCAGTCCCCTCACGTGCTTATTCACGTGATATTATGTATTTAACTGCTCCTTGTTTCGTCACTTGTTAGTATAGTAGAATAAGCATCTTTCACCCTAAATCTCCTATACCTTACTGTATGCTCTAACTTATAACAGTTATAAGCCTAGTTTTACTTACTATTATACGCTACACTACAATACTTTACTATCTACTACCTTTAGAGCACTTATTAATTAGTCTACTGTCTGCTAATATAACTAACTAGCCTATTAATCTCTTTTCTACAGTTAAGCTGACAAGCTAACGTAACTAGCTAACCTAGTTCTAAGCGCTAAAATCTTAGTGTTAAGGACTAGGCGTGTAGGCGCTTGTTAACCCTAACCTACCTAATATCCCTTCTAATAATCTTACTAAGGAAGGGATCCTAATAATTAACTTCTTAGTAGCTAAAGCTTAAGCTGCTAAGGATATATAACATAAGGGTGCTCTTGCATCCTACCTCTAAGATAAAGAGGCATAGGAAGCAGCCCTAATTCCTGCTAATAGCTCTAAGAAACCTCCCTTTACACACATAGAGCCTACTAGATCTATTATCTTGTAAGCAGATGTCTTAGAGGATTAGAACGTTGCTGTTAAAACTTATAGTATAATAGCTCTAGTCTGCGCTTAATAAGTCAAAAGTCTCTACACTATACTTAACTAGATAACTAAGACTGTAAGCGTTACTCTCCTTATAACTGCATACCTTAAGGCAAGCACTAATAGCAAAGCTACAGTCTAGAGGACCCTTTATTATCTTAAAGCAAACCTTACGCCTAACAACCTCAGCACTCTCTCTACTGTTAGAGAGGAGTATTAATAAGTCCTTAAACATGTAAAGGGAGGAGTTAACCCTATACGCTAGTATAAGGACTAGTAAGCAGCCTACCTTTAAGCTTGCATATATAACGTTCCTAAGGTCTAGGGTAAGCTTGCAGCAAAAGACTTCCTAAATGCAGTTTAAGTTAAGTTAAACCTAACCTAAGGAGAACATACATATAAAACACTAGTCAAAAACCTTAAGCTTAGTTACCCTACTCTATCTATATTAGAGCTAGGATAAATCTTTAGCGTTATAACTTATAACAACCCTTCTAGGAAGAGCCCTTTCTGCTCTAGGGCTTATTTAATACTTACTAGTTAATTAGATAAGTGTATACCTAACAATTCTGCTAGCAATAAGCTAGAAATTAAATACCTATATAGTTACTCCTATAAGTAGTAGATTTAAGAATATAACTACCTATACTTTACCCTTACAGGCTAATACTATAGCTAACGCACTCCTAATGTCTCTAACACCTAGTAGAATAAGATTTAAAAGGAAACTATAGACAGTAAGTAGAAATTATCTTACAAAAAGCTAATTTTAAAGAAATAGTTAAAACCTAATAGAACTCTCCTTCCCTTTAAGCCTAAATTAATTAACTAAAACTAAATCTAAAACCCTCTAAAAAACGCTAAGGACCTAGGCTATCCTAGAAGCGTTATTACTATCACTATCTAACCCCTTCCCCTTCCTAAGAGCCTACATGCAATCTTTAGTATAGCTCTTATTAGCTCCTATCCTCTTTCTAAGAGCACTATTATAGACACCTATAGAGCAGTCTACCTTATTAATAACAAAAGCCTCTTAGAACCTAGTTCCTATAAGCTATCTAGTCCTAATGACTTTATAGAGGTTAGTATATCTTTACTTCCTGTGAGCAGGAGGGGTACTTAGGTCATTAAGGGTATTATTAATAGCCTATAGGGACTGTTAACTAAAGATCTTACGCTTAATAACATTGCTTTAGTAGAAGGCTTTTACACTAATATAGCCTCTAAGGCTCTTCTTCTTAACAGTAGTCTCTAGTACTATAGAAAGGACTATATAATACACTACAGTAAGCTTAATAACAGCAATATAGTTATAAAGCTTTATAGGAAGTATAACTTAGTCTTTATTTAATATAAGCTAACTTCTAACTATCTAAGCGTATATAAGAACCTACTTCCTAAAAGCCTAGTAGGTATTCTAGCATTTACTGCACGCTCTAGGCGTAGGTTATAGAGGAGATTATATTAAAACATATACAAGAGGGTAGATACTGCGCTCCTTTAGTATCTTAGATTAGGTTACCTAGGTCCTAAGGGACTTTGTAACCTAGTCTAGAGGGTAAGGGGGGTATATATTAGGGGCCTACTACAGATTAAGTGTAAAGACTATAGTGCTGCACACACAGAAAACATTACCTTAAGAGGGCTATTAGAATTAAAGGTAACATACCTATAGTATAGGGTTTACTAGGATCTCTTTAACTTCCCTAAATTACTGTCTAGGATAAGGTAGATCCTTATTGCCTATAACAAATACTTAGGCTTTATTATAGCCTACCTATTAGCATATAAGACTAAGTCTCTTATGCTTAGAGCCCTCTAGACAATTAAGGCCTAAGTATATAGAGAGAAAGGTCTTAATATCTATAAGTTCTAGTATAATAACAAAGCTACAGTTCTTAGCCCTAAGGTTATAAGGGCCTATAAGACATAGACTGCCTTAGTTAGAATTAAAATTAAAACACTACTACTGCATACAAAAGAGCCTATTAGAGCTGCTAAAAGAGCAGGCTATCTTATAATCGTTAAGTCTATTAAGATATATATTAGAGTAAATCTTCCTAAGGGGCTATATAATAAGGTAGTATTTATAGTAGTCTACATACATAACATTAGCCTACAGGAATCTAATAGCTAGGAGACTCTAACAGAAATAGAGCTTAAATAGTTTTAGCAATATTTCTGCTAGTAGTAGGCAGACTCTCTAGTACCTTTAGACAAGGCACTATAACTAAACTAGGGAGGACTCTATATATATAGGTATAAGGCATACCTACTGCAGAGAGATTATAAGAAGGGCATAAGATAAAGGGATTATAAGGTACTTCCCTGCAGCTATATTAGTTACCTAGTAGGTTATATGCCTTAAACGTATAACCTATACAGAATCTAGGTTTCTACGCTTAAGCAGGTAATAACTACATATAATGTATGCTTTAACAAGAGCTCTTTCTATAGTAAGGCCTACAAGAAAGATGCTATATAAGGCCTAGAAGCTTGTAAAGTAATAGAGGTTATTAAAGAGTCTATTATAGTCTTAGACAACCTCCTTAGGTTACTTAGTATTATTACTTCTAAGGATAATATTTAACCTCTAACGTTAGCTATACTATTACCTGCAGTTAAGGATTAATAAGTAAGTCTTACTTAAGACGTTAAGTATATAGGATAAGCAAGGGAGGCAGCAGATCTGCTAACTAGTACTCCTACTCTTAGGGGTAAGATTAAGTCTACTAAAAACACACCTAAGTTATTAACAGTTAACAGCATTTCTAGTCTAGGACTATCTCTTTTTTCTATAGATACACATATAACTAGCCTATTAGCAAACAGCAGACTAGATGCTAACAGCAGTTCTTAGCTACTACCTATTAATATAGATATACTAAGTCCTAACTAATAAGTGCGCTAAGCTATTACAAAACTCTAGAAACATATATATAGCAGGTATATCTATGCAATTATGCAGTTTAATTAAAGAACTGCATAACAGAAACACTCCTAGGATTACCTATTTAGTACCTTTCTGCCTAATTAGCAAAAGGCAGAGGAAGAAAGTAACCTAGGATATAGGACCCTTTATAAAGTCTTTAGAGGAGCTATTAAGAGGGCCTATCTTAAGCACTATTTAGCTAGTAAGACTCTTAAGTCTAGTAAGATTCTTAAGCTTCACAAGGATAACCTTATTAACCTACTAAACTACTAGAAGGATCTTAACAAGCTGCCTCTTAAGGTTAAGGCCTAGTTTCTTAAAGCTATAGAAACAGAGATAGGTAAGATCTAGGATAAAGATATATAGGAAGTTATTAACTATAATCCTTCTCTTAATATCCTTCCCCTTAAATAGATCTTTTTATATAAATTTAATAAGGATAGACTCCTTAATAGATATAAGGCATGCGTCTACGTATAAGGAGATTTACAGACACTAAACCCTTTATAGAGCACCTATACCTCTACGCTTGCAGTAAAGGCTTTTTAGATAGTAATAGCTCTAGCAGCTTAATTTAACCTTAAGATTAGGCAATTTAACGTTATAAATGCATTTCTTAACTTAGTTCTTAATAATAACTATAAGATCTATATTAAGCTCCTAGAGGGGTATAAGATCCCTAGCAAAATTGCATGACTAAAACGCACTCTCTACAGCCTCTACAATACTCCTATTCTCTAGTTCTTAACGTTTACAGGAGCTTTAAAAGATCTTATAATAGTTACCTATAATAAGGAGTAGTGTATTTACTAATTAGCAGACAAGAAGGTAATTCTTATGTTCTATATTAATAACTTTAAGGTTGTCTTCTACTAAAGTCATAAGAGGGAGGTAGACAAGATTATCTTAGGTATTATAGCTAGGTTTAAGATCAAGGAAAGCCTACTAGATTACTACCTAGGTATGCAAATTATCTGCAATTAAAAGAATAGGAAGATTTACCTCCTTTAAGACGCCTATACTAAAAGAACTGCAAAGCGCTTTAACCTTACTAATAGCTAATATCTAGCTACACTACTTCTATTCTTTAAGCTAGTCCTAAATAAAGGTTAAGTAACTTATTAATAGGTAAAACGCTATTAGGAAATAGTAGGATTAGTGCTTTATTTAGCAGTAATAATAAGACTAGATATTACGTTTGTATATATATAGCTCTTACGCTTTCTCACTAACCTAAGCTCTAGATATATTATTACTACTAACTAGTGTATCTATTACCTCTATTACATAAGATTTATTACGCTTACCTATAGCTGCATCCTAAGGGCTTAATCTCTCCTTATAGCTAGAGACATAAGCTTTGCAGATAACCCTTTAATAAGGCGTTTATTATAGGGATACCTTATTTACCTCTTTAGAGGTCCTATTTAGTAGAAAGCAGCACACTAGAATATAGTTACTATATCTACTATAGAGGCAGAGCTTCTCTACCTTAAGTATACTGCAAAGGAGGTAATAGCTCTCTAGTGCCTTTTTAGGGATATTAATCTTACGCTAGACAATAAGTAGAAAGTGTACTGCAATAACCTTTAGACTATACGCCTTATAGTTAATAAAAATAAATATATAATAACTTGCCTGTATTACATTAATATCTAGAATATATAGCTATAATAAGAGCATGCAAAAGGAAGCTTCTCTATTATATATATACCTACAAACAAGATACTAGCTAATAGGTTAATAAAGAACCTATTATATGTAAAGTTTAAGGAATTCTGCTTATAGCTAAACCTTAGCAATATACAATACTTAATATAGGATAAGTAGAAACATAGAATAATTTGTATTATAGGCTACGCCTAGCAAGAACTTAGTAACTACCCTATAGGGTACACACTAAAATAACTACTTTATATGCTTATTAAGGTAATAGCCTAGGGGAGCTATAAGGGTATCCCTAATAAGAGGCTTAACTGCCTCTAGGAGGTAACTCTTTTGCTCCTTATAAGGAGCACTACTAACTACTACAGGTACAGCAGGCGTAGTAACAATAACTACCTCTAGCAAGACAGCTTCTATAGGCGTAATATTAAACAATACTACTAGCTGCTTTAGTACTACACACTTAGGAAGAGTATACAGCACCTCTATAACTGTTAGCTAGGGGGTAGGTAAAGGGAGGACCTAGTCTAGGATGTTAGCCTTAACCTTATAGCTATAGTTAATTAAACTGCAGATTACAGTCTATAAATTAGATAACTTCTATACAATACATTAGTACTAAATAACATAAAATGTATATAAAACTTACAGTCTGCTTTACATTTCCCTTAAGCTTATCTCTAAGCTTGTCTGCAAAAGCCTATAACATAGGCTTAATAGGTATATAGTATTTAGCAGCCTAACTGCTAAAGCACTAAAGGCAGCGCCTTCTGCTACCCTCTAGATAATAACTAGTACCCTAGCTATAAAGGGCAGCCTTTAAGTATAGGAGGCAGGGAATCTTACGCTCCTTTAGCTAGCTATTGCCTTTTTTAGGAACTATATATATATTAGAACACTTCTTAATAGCTAATATATATATATATAACAATATACTGCATGTGAAAACAGTCTCCTTTCCCTTCTTTAAGGGAGTTATAAGCTTCTAGCCTTTAAGATTTAGTTAGCTATAAGCTGATTAATAAATACTATATTACTTACGCTTTAGCTTAGGGGCCTTATCCTTACTCTTGTCCTCACTGTCCTCCTCACTCTCCTCCTTAGGGACCTCCTTTCTGCTCTTAGGATCTGTCTTATTGTTATTATCCTTGTCCTCTTCCTCTAGCTAGGGGTATAGAGACTTAATAACAAAAGGGGAATAGCCTGCAAGAAGGTTGTTCTTAACAGCAGCAGCAGTAATAGGGTTATTAGGAAAGGCAAGGGTAGCAACCTTGCTTACAGCAGCAATCTCCTCCTCCTTATAGGAGGTATTATTACTATTAGCTAAAAACAAAATTAATAACTGCTAAGCAATATCCTACATACAGTAAAAGGTAGATACACTATTCTTTAACTTATTAGTTATTTTAAAATTATCTATTAGCTGTTAGTATATTAATTCTTATTAGCAAAAACACGCTTAAGGTATGTAAATTTAACTTAAAAACA
This sequence comes from Colletotrichum tanaceti, assembly GCA_005350895.1. NCBI lineage: Eukaryota > Fungi > Ascomycota > Sordariomycetes > Glomerellales > Glomerellaceae > Colletotrichum > Colletotrichum tanaceti. The sequence continues at coordinate 10,399 of PJEX01000628.1, read as the reverse complement.
CTTACTTTAACGATAACAAGGGCTTGTAGAAGAAAGAAAGAAAATTTTGTAGCAGCAGGCAGCAGAAATCCTACTTTTTACTACCTCTCACGCTCTTACTACCTTTAGCTACCCTTATTTCTGCTTTAGGATAACCCTTAGCAAAATAAGGCTATTAACAAAGGCTACCTAACATGCTATAACAGCACAATCACTTTATTATTTCACAGTTACGTTTTACTAGCACTTAAGGGATTAATTCTAATATGCTATTCTTATCTATTTATGATTAATTTTAATTACTTAATTGCTTGAACAATTAGGGGGTATATCACAAGGAAATCTATAGTTATTTTAGCTTATTAATTCAGTCCCCTTATATGCTTATTCACATGATATCATGTATTTAACTGCTCCTTGTTTCATCACTTGTTAGTATAGTAGAATAAGCATCTTTCACCCTAAATCTCCTATGCCTTACTATGTGCTCTAACTCATGACAATTTCTCCTTATATTACAACAGTAATAATAATAGTATTGGATTAGCTATCTCTTTTAATCTTAAATTTAAAGGTATCTATAGTAGTAGTAGTAGTAGCAGCCTAAGCAGCGCTAGATTAATTAGATACTGCTAAGGAGAAGGGGACTAGAGATATTAAGGCTATCTTAACTCTCTATTACTACTAAAGGATAAGTTAACTACTATGTTTCTAGTAGTATTATTACTTACTACTAGAAAAGCAGTAGTTAGCCTAGCTAGCCTGCCTGTAGCAGTCTTATTATCTTTACCTTACTTTACTATACCCTTTAATTAGCCTTTTACTATACCCTTTATAAAGTACTATTAGGTAAAGGCTATAACTATACTTAGTAGAGGATTATTAATACTAATACCTAGCTACTGCTTTAATATTACTGCTTACTATAGCTTAAAGTTATATAGTATAAGTTAGTAGTACTCCTTATTAATAATAAAGTATTAGTTAGTGTTAGGACTTTTCCTACTACTATTATAATAAGTTATCTAATTAGTATACTAATAATGCTTTATTAGCTACTAAAATAACCTCTCTTTCTACTTAGCTTACTTAGCTACTTTATTAATTATATTATTTAATAGAGATATAGCCTTCTTTAGCTTAAAGTATGCCTTATAGCCTTACAGCTAACTAGTTAGCCTGTATAGCTTTTATAATAGTATTTTAGCTACCCTTACTAGCTTAATTACTACTACTACTCTTATCTATACTAAAGTACTTATAGCTAATATAATTAACCTAGTAGTATAAGTAACTTTAATAGTAAAGAATATATCTAAAAGGTATTAACTAATTAGCTTAAGCTGCTTAGTAATTAAAGCCTATAGTAAGACTAGCTACTTGTTATCTATAGCGCTAAAGTTATTATAAAAGTATATAACTAACATCCTTACAGTTACCTTCTTTTTACTAAATTTAATTAATATCTATCTCTTTATTAAGTAGAATTACCCTTAAAGTTAACTTTAAATATAGTCCTTTATCTCTTTTAAAAGCTGCTTTTCCTACTGTATATATATAATATTACTAGCTAATAATAATTTTAAACGCTATATAATTTAAAAGGGCTAAATAACTAGTACTAATACTACGCTAAGGAACTTAGGCTTAATTAAGAAGTAGTAATTTAATTTATAGTCTTTAAGGGATAAGGGTGTAGTAAGTATAGTTATATTTTATTGTTATTATAAGGGTATTAAATTACACCGCTATAGACCCTATAATAAGGTCCTAAAAGGATTATTAAGGGTATTAAACTGTATACCTATTTTATAGTTAATAGTATCTTTATAGTTAATAGAGTCTTTAATAAACTTAAATTAAGGCTTTTAGTAGCTAGGTATACAATTCTTACTAGCTTTATCCTAGGCTACAGTATTTTTATTAGTATTATTAGTATTATTAGTATCTTTAGTACCTTTATTAACTATATTAATTTTATTACTTTTACTATTATTCTTATTATTTATATTGTTTTTATTAACCTCTTTATTAATAATGTTATCTTTATAGCCTTAAGGCTTTTACTACCTTATAGCTTTCTTCTTCTTTATAACTTTTATAATTAGGCTCTTTAGCTTTAATAGTATTAATTATAGTATAGCTACTACTAGTAGTAGCTACTAAATAATTATCCTTATCTAACTGCTACTTAGTAGGTTACTAGTAGATAAATTTTAGATTAGCGTTATAGTAATTAAGGCTATATAGGTAGTAGCTATATAAGCAGCCTTTTAGGCCTAAGTACTATTAGCTAGTAGTACTAAAGATAGTACCTCTATATTACTAGCTACTATAGGTTTATTAGGCTTTTTCTACAGTATCCTACTATTATTAATATTAATTAAAGCTATTTAGATACTTAAGTATATATAAATTAAGGTATTTTCGTGGGTTAGGCCCCCTATACCCTAGGGCAAAGGGTAGTACGTTAAATTTCACATTTACGCACAGACAAAAAGTTGATTTACGAACGCTGCCAACGCAACGGAGTGTAGCAATTGCTCTGTAAGCACCTGAGGAGTCCGGCCGAACCAGGCCCACCATATCCTATCTCCAAGCACCTCCGTGGCATTTCAACAGCACCCTCCAATTCGACAGGTAACCCCATTTTCTACGTAGCAACCCCAATTTCATTTGCCTCCTCCGTGAGGAAGGGTGTTTAGCGCAGCAGAATGATGACTGCATTGCAACCCCCGGGTATTCCTTAGCCAACTTCAAACTAAGCACGTGTTAAAGCGGCTCGGAATGGGAAGCCAAATTCTCTTGACGGAGAAAACAAGTGAGCTCCACGACGGCTATCGAGCTGATTTTGACGGGCCTCAGAGATGAAGCAGTGCATAGGCCTGACTGCTGATGTGATAATCTAGAGCCCACTCTTCAAGGCACCAGATCTGCCTCGGTGACTTATGTCGCCCACATTGAGACGATATGGAGTAATGCGGGAACGAAGCTAGGAGTTCCTTGGCGAGTTATTCTCAATCGGTATCGACTTGTATCTGCGAGTAGTACTAAGTGTTGGGAGCTTCCCACTCGTGTACTTTTTGAACCCCAAAAGACCACGTGCGTATGACTAGCTGTGCGGCTGTGCCTGTCTGAAGCTTCAAAACAGCACTGAGAAGGGACAAGATCACAACAATTTCTTTTTGGGACATTAGGCAGCATTCGGATTTTAGTTGCCTGAAACACGGACTGGATTATCTCCAGATGTCAATTCCATAATTTGGGTGTAAAAACTTTGGAGAGGTGGTTTCCAACGTTCATGTACTGTCCTGCCCCAGACCGGCCGGTCGCCATTGCAGGTTGAGGTTACGAACCGGTGGTAAACCTCACGCGGTTCTTTGCAGCATCGGAGAAACCTAACAAAGACGACATGTCATGTTGCAGACAGCAAAGGATGTTGATAAAAGGAGGATGACTCCAGTCGCATTCAAAGGTTCCCAAGCCGTCGTTACTTCGTTAATTACACAAGTATTGCGATGCCTCATTTCTCCATTTTCTCTACCCCCAGCGACATTTTCCAAGGGAATGGATAATCAGTCATCGATGGACTACGTCTGGAACCTCACCCAGGTGAGATTCACTGATAAAACTCAATCTTGGGCCGCCATATGAATCCGTGGGTTGCAACTGTATGTTCAAAGGAAAAGTTCCCTGTAATGAGGCTAGCTTCGGCCAGACCTCAAAGTAGGAGACCTGCTAAATGTAGGAGACCTGCTAAATGATGGAGACCTGCTAAATGATGGAGACCTGCTAAATGATGGAGAAAGCCTCCTCCCGGTTCCTGAATCAAGAAGACTAGGACTATGGAAGCCAGGCCTGTTATCTTCTGGAGAAACCCCCTGCCTTGCTCCTCTATCAAGAGGGCTAGGATAAGTGCTCATTGGAAGTGGTTCACCTAGAGGACGGTTAATATATAGCATTTAAGATCAGGATTATCGGGAGCCCTTACGCCATGTTCCGTCAAAACTGTACTCGACAGTTCTAGTGTTGGGAACAATGATCATGAAGATGTTACTTCTGCCCCGTTCCTCGAGCCGGTTGGCAATGGCCGCGTCATGTATAATATTCGGCTTTTGATTAGGCGAGGTATCTTCTAACGTTGGTTTCCTGTCTGGCGATGTTTCCGATCCTTCGAACTTGAAATCGAAATGCTGCTCTCCGTAAAGCAGGAGTTGAATGTAGACATTGACTTGAGAACGAGCGTGGATACCTCGGCCGGAAGACGGTCCTGTATTCTCTGTTTTCCAGGCGCGGTACTCCAGCTTGCGGCTTTCAGTCGATCCCTCCCACGTGGTGAAGGGAACTCTCGACTCGCTTGGGGTATCTTCAGAGTCGGCTTCATTGTCGTAGTCTTTTCTTTCGTTGACTTCTTCATCCTCGCCTTCATAAATGTATTTGTCGATAATGCTTTTGAGATCTGTAAGACTAAACGTTTCCCTCTGAGGCTCAGGCTTAGTCTCGGTCTCAGTCTCAGTCTCAGTCTCAGGCTCATCAGAGCCAGACTCATGACTACGCCCGGGACCCGAACTCCCAAGCCCGCGCCCGGGACTCTCAAGGCCAAGCTTGGGCATACGCTGCGGCTCGGATTTCCAACGCTGAAGCTTGCGGGTAGGCTCAAGCCCAAGATCAGGCCCAAGCCTAGGCTCGGATCTCGAACGCTGAAGCGTAGGCTCGGAACTCGTAGGGCCAGGCTCAGGACTAAGCCGGGAATCCCAAGAGTCAAAATCAAACGCAGGCCTACTCCTGGAGCTCCCACGCTGGAGCGTACGCTCGGAACCCAAACTCCCAAGCCTAGGTTCATGCTCAGCAATACTGCCAGCGTCGAACGAAGGCCTAAGTTTGGAATTCCTCCCACGCTGAAACCAGCGGTTAGGCCTCTGCTTAGTACTGTCAGGCGGAGTCCCAATATTCGGAAGTTGACGGAAGTTCTGATGACGATCAAGCTGGCGACTAGGTTTAGGCAGAGGCTCAACACCCGGAAGTTTACGGTAGCCCTTAGTACGCTCAAGCCGGGGCTGGGGCTTAGGCCTAGGCCTACGAAAACGCTCACCGAAAGCCCTGATACGCTGAAGCCAAGACGGAGACCTACGGCCAGGCTCAGGAGGAGGATTGCGTTCGGACTCGGGAAGAGGCCTAAGGTCAGACTCAGGAGGAGGTCTGGATTGGGGCCCACAGAACGAGCCGAAGCATGATGAAAGTCCTGTTCTCGGCAAGGGTTCGGAGGCTGCCAGGCAAAAAGCCAGAACAAGGAGCAGTGTGATGGCCGGACGCATGGTGCAGGTATCGAATGAAAAGGGTGTCTATGACGAGTGGAGAGTGATAATAATATGTAAGATAGAAACAAAGTGATAGTGTAGTGTTGATAGCAGCGTAAGAATCTTCTACTCTTAAAGCATAGCTAAATACAAAAGGGTGTCTATGACGAGTGGAGAGGAATAATAATATGTAAGATAGAAATAAAGTGATAGGGTATTGTTGATAGCAGCGTAAGCACCTTTTGCGCTTAAAGCACGGCTACATAGGTAGTTATACTCATACTTACACACATGGCGGAAGCATGAGCATTGAACTCGGGCAAAAGCCGGGGTCCGCGGCAGGATGACATGTCCGTCTTGCGCACATTGCTAAATTAAACAGGTGTGCACGAGGCCCTGGTCAGATCGAGCGGGGTTATCCCGCAATCTTAGGACTCAGCTTATAGACAGTGTATCTGGGAGAAGAAGCATACGTTTTGTCATGCGGTAGAAGAAGTGGTAGGCCTTGTGGCGCGTGAGGGGATCGACATATTGATTATTGATCCGTAGTGGAGACGCAAAACCTATTTTGAGCCACACATGCCTTGTTCCAATTTCCGGCTACGCCGACTTGGCTCCCTACGTGCATAGTAGTTCAAGAATGTTTCAAGAATAACACAGGGGCTTACCATTGACTTGTTCATTTCCTGAGAGGGCTGTGTGCATAGTTGATTGGTCACGGAACACGTCGGTCTCTTGACAACTAGGTATGTAGTTTAGCAATTGAGTCACAGGAATTCACTGGCGTCACGCCCACAATTCGTGCACAGCCTTTCTCCCGACACGGGTGCGGACTTGAGGACTCCCCCGACCGACCGATATTTTCGCGCCCAATAATAATGCCGTGGCAGCTATTACTTCGTATGTTTTCTGGGAACCGTGTGATGCGGTGTAGAGAGCCCAGCCCAGATAGCTTGGGGCGATTGCTGCAGCACACGCTTCAAGGGCTGCGGATGTGAATGGCGGCGCGCAGCATGGATCATGATTGACAACTTGACATGACGTCAACCGTCAAGCAAACAAGACTTTCTTGCCGACTGGCAGCACAACTCCCTTCGGACTTATTCATCGTCGATCATGGGTGACGAGAACGGACCTCAAGCAGGGACATGAGTAATTAGGTCCGCCGTGCGTGTGCGTTGATATCTGACGTCCATGCAGTGGCGAAGCCTTCCTGCGCGGGCAGAGAACACAAAACACAGCCCTACATAACCAAGAAAAGGCCCCTCTCTCTCATCATGCCGAGTCTGATATCCTTGGTATGTCGTCTTGGTCGTTGCTCTCGGCGCGGAGGCCGTCTCTTGCCTGCCCCTAGCGACACGATTGTAATTATTGTTTGAAACGCGATCGAATAATAGCCCAAGGAACGACAAAAGAGGCCAGGCGAGAAGGTGAACGACCGTTTGCGAGACTGCATCTACAGGCAAGGCATCGGCAGCGGGCTCGTGCCCCAGACTTCGGTCGAGCAAGCAAGAGCCCGGGTTCGTCCGATTCTTTAGATTGACGCAAGAAGCCGTTGGCATCTGACCCAGAGTCAAGGCGGAGGACTGCCATCATCAAGGAAGGGGAGGGATAGGTCGATGATGCTAGGAACTCTGTCTGTGTTGGATGACGAGATGAGAGGCCCCTGTCTGCCAAAAAGATTTTGATAATAAGCTTGCTGCTTTATCTGTGCAGCCGAGTTACGTCTGCCCAAGTTGCTCATCTCCCTACGTGTTAGCAGGACTGCGGATTTGGAGGGGTGGATGCATGGGCTGTAATTCTAGTTTAATTAGCCTAACTTATCCCACTTTATCCCTGACTCCTCAATATTGGTAAAGCTTGCGTCGGTGTCGATATTAATACTTTGTAACAATTCTGCCCTTCAAAATCTTCAATAGTCAAAAACTCTATGGTAGGAAAAGCTACAGGGTTCGTATTAGCAAAGGCATCTACCTCTTTAATCTTGTTTATAGTTCTATTCTCAGTTACTAACTAGTAGCGTTGCGTCATGCTAGCCCTAAAGAAACAGCAAGAGCCTACGCTAAACCACATGCTTTGTCTGTCAATAGAGCTTGCACTTTTGCTATAACTGTAAACAGAATTATTAAGATCCTTGCTGATGGTTCTTAACTGGGAGTTGTCTCAGCTAGAAAATTCTTATAGAAGATTAACAATTAGAGCCAGAACCTGTCGCTAGTATTGCGTTAATGCCTATAGAGAGATGCCTTTGAGTTCTAACTTCTGTAAACCCCTAAGATCAGCATTATGCATTAACTTGGCTGCGACCCTTCCCTTGCGGACATCGGCTAGGAGGACAACGCATTTCTAGAGAACAAGGGGAGAGTTGTCGATTTGTTGGATGCTTGCCTGGGTGCAGTAGTGTAATATATGTTAGAGACGTGCTCTGGAGCACCAAAATCTCGCACTATCATGGGTAATATCTGCATACTGATGTGTGTGTAATGAACTTGGACACGATGCATGCATTTGGCCATAAATCATACCGGGCGTGGGTGCTTGCTGCTGGTCTGATCTTGGCTTTCTCCTCGCTTGCCCCCTGAGGTGCCCTGATCCTGTGAAATAGCACTCTATGTGAAGAGGTTTCCTTCAGTCCGCTTGTCAGACGGACCAGGCAACACCCGGAGGAGAGTTTCGGCCAAAGAGTCTTCCTAATTATCTCGGCTGCGTCAGTAGAGTCAGAGACAACTCGAAACGGACGAGAAACCCAGACAAAGTGAGTTTGGTCCACGATCGGTAGCCGGTTCACAGCGAGGCGGGGAGGAAGTGTAATTTTAGCCTTCTAGGGGATGGGCGAAGCGACTCTACTTCCTAGAGTCTTTCGACTAATTACCGCGAATGCTCTGCAAGAGCACTGGGAAGCCTGATGTTTCCTCCTTGCTATCAGCCTGCGGACCTGCTGATACGATACAGCGCAGAAACATTAACGGCTTGCGAGCATCTGCAAAAGGGGCCCGAGAAAGCTAGACCGGCTCCTTACTCGCCGTTGCTCCCGCCAACTGGGTTTTGAGCAGTCAATGCTTGTATTCAGGTGTCCGCTTCAAAGACCACACGAAAAATCAATTCGACAAGTGAGGCATTATGCAGCAGCCGGCAAGAAGGCATCTGAATTTCTATCTTCAAGGAATGTATGCCTCTATTTTCTCGCGGGCTTCCGCGGTCATTCTGCTGTTCTAGGCGGGTGGATCCCATGCGGACAACAGACCTCAGTGTTCTCGTTGCCGCTGCGATCTCCACCGCCATCGGCGAGACGAAAGGCGCTGCTCCAAAGGCGTACTCGACTCTGGGCGGACGGTAATTCGGAGCCTCCGCAGCTGGGTGAGAGGTTGGAAAGATGATACCTTCAGCTCAATGAACCCTTCCTTGGTCGGTCGATTTCGGATGCTTAACAGTCCACATCATATACCGGGTGCAATATGTCAACGACAGGCCGAGAAAAGACGGAACCTCAAGCTCGCTCATTTTGCTCGTGAGACTTCACTTGGGCAAGTCGGACCAATAAACGTTGGCCCCTATCGTCGAGTCGCGCCGCACTTGAATTGGTCTTGGTCTTGGATTCAAGTCCCTCTCAGGCTACACTAGCCTCAGGGAGAAGCCCGGTGACTCGCCGAGTCGCCGTAGACGTATAATACTTTCAACACGATACAAGTATAATAGGAAGGGCCTGATTAACGTAGAAGGTCCTGGGAAATAAGGAAGGAAAGTAAATAGGGATTGGGGTATTAAAGAGCTGGGTCGGAGAGTAGGAGAGTAGGAGTGAGGAGTGGCGAAACTGGACAATCTAAGTATCTGTAGAGCTCTACGCCTTGGAGTCTTTGGCCCCGCGCTGGATGTCGAGGCGCGGGGCTTCTCAGGGCGACATGTTCCCGACAAGTCGATCCTCTCCGCGGGCATGAATCCGTCCATGCAATGAGTCGGTCATCTGGTGGGGTGTCTCCAGATGTGGACAGAATCAAACGACCCGTGTGGTGCACTCTCCGCATCCCGCATCCCGCAATTGCATCGTTTTCGTGGTCATCTGTTGTGAACAGGATTGCCGTGCTCCGGTAAAAGGAGTCCGATGCGGCCTAGAAGCATGCGTCTCCCGATCGGGGTGGGTCAGTCCAACGGCCGAAAGCGGGTCTTCCGATCGGGGTCCATTTATATCGGATGCGGTGGTGCGCTAGTGCGGCCCCGCTGGCTCTAGCCGATGCTACCGTTGGGCAGGTGCATCTGGAGAATTAACAGTTGGCTGAGACATGTGGTGACGCTCATCGGTGCAAAAGATAAATGGTGATATGTCCAGTGGATTGACTGGGTATTTCGATAGCTGTGCTGATGCTTGCTTGTTTGGTGTTGACTGTTATGAGATCTCGATTTTGTAGATTTTATCAACGTCCGCCAGTGACACCCACATCAGACCGGCACAGCATACCAAGACCTGTCCGTCAAGGCTCATCTTTGGGCCTGGCTCCCGGTTGACTCGCTGCTAGGCATCGCCGGCGTCCCACATGAAGCTGGCATAGTCGAATATCTCATCGACGGCCTGCAAGGGCTGGACCACAGACGCAGCCGGCGACACGGAGGCATCGTTGGCGTGGGACGGCACGGCCGGACTGCGGCCGGGCCCGGAAGAGCCTGGGGCTGCCGGCATCGGGCGGGCGGCGGTGATACCGCTCTGCGGCTGCCACTTGCATTCCAGGTTCAGCCGCTCGCAATGACTGCATTGGGGCCTGGACTCGTCGCATTTGACCTTGCGGTGTCTTTGGGTCGAAGGGTCAGCGAGAGGGATCGTCCGGTTTCCTGCTCAAATGAGTGAAGGCCTCTCGGTATGCGAGGAGGGGGGCTCATCTGTCACAAAAACGACGCCGTTAGTTGTGGGCAACAACTAACGCCTTATATCTCATGACACACCCCCCAGTTTGTATACTGTATGCTGCAGTGTGGAAACTGACGCTTTGAACCTTCTAATCGGGTACATGTCGCCGAAGTCTAGGTGGTCAGGCCACGGACCACAAATAGTGTTTAAACGTCCAGGGGCTCAGGATAGGAATTGAACCTATGGTGCTTGAGATGAAAGAAAGCCTAAGCTGCTGCACTTGAAA
>PJEX01000627.1:0-17879 GCA_005350895.1 Colletotrichum tanaceti | reverse complement strand
CCCCCCCCCCCCCCCCCCAAATCGCAGCTGCACGCCCATCTCCAAATTTTAATCCGAGGGGGAATAAACCCGAAAATTCCCAAACCAGCCCAAACCTCAACCCAAAAATTTAATCTCCATCGTGGCCACTTCCATTTTCTTCACCTTGACTAATTCTCTCCGTCTTCTTTCATCAACCAGACCGCCCGCGATCCCTACGGTAACTACTCTCAACAACTACCAGCCGAGCCGGTATCTCGAGACTCTCACGCCTACTACAAGAACGGAGGAGGCGCCAGCGCGGGCTACACGTCCCCGTCCGCTGCCAACTTCCCCCCGAGGAGCCCGCGATCCCATTCGCACTCCCACTCGCACTCCCACTCGCACTCCCATCAACCGCCCGCCGGTTCCATCAGCCCTCACAGCAGGGCTACGCCGCACATGACGTCCCCCAGCCTGCGACATGCCGCGTCGCCCAGCGTGCACGCCGCATCCAATGGCGGTCCCGTCACTTCTCTGCCTCCCCTCGGAAAACCCGAGCCTTCTACTCTGAAAGCTCCTGCCAGTGTGCGTACAATGCTTAATGGGCACCCTGAGAGACGCCGTCGACCTGACACCTTGCAGACCCCTAGCCGCTCCGCCGATCCCATGTCTTTCTCCAACATCTTGTCCAGTGCAGAGCCCGTTTCAAAACCAAAGTCGAAATCGCCCCTTCCCGCCCGAGACGAAAAAGATGCCGAGAAGGTTGCCGAGAAGGTCGCCAAGAAGGTCACCGAGAAGATCGCCGAGGAAGAGACCAAGCCTCATCAGAAGCCCGCCCCCAAGCCCGCCCCTAGACCTGACCGCGAGAAGCCTCGCTCCACCGACCCTCCCGTCAAGACCGAGCGCAGCGAACGCGAAGCCGAGATCGAGCTCCGACCCGAACCCGCCAAAGAGCGATCTAGCACTCCTCTTGCCAGAAAGGAGAGAAAGGAGAGGGTGCCGCGGAAATCAAAGTCACGCGCTTCCGATATTAGAGATGCCGAGTCTACTCCTAAGACGAGCCGCCGTTCCTCTTCCAAGCTCGAGGTGCACACCCCTCGCGTTCCTTCCAAGCGTCAGGCCAATGGCCACCCGAAACAAAAGACGCTCTCCGCCGAGAAGGAGAAGAAGGTCACGGACCTGATTGCTCAGCTTGATGCCGATGCCGACGACCTCACCGACTCCGACCTTGCCGCAGAGCGCGCTCAATATCATGAGAGCGGCAACAAGCGACGTCGCCTCATGCAAGAAAAGGACGGCAACCGCAACGTCGACCGACGAGAAGACTTCTCAACTGAAATTGGTCGAAGGTTGGGTGCCCTCGCCGACCTTGGAAAGCGCCGCTATGACGACATCTACTACGAGGAAGCAATGAATGAGGTCCGCGAGCGTGAGCTCTTCGCTGAGAAGGAACGCAAGAAGGACATGCAGCGCAAGCGTCGTCGTGAAAAGTCCATGGCCGTCACGATGGAGCAGCAGAAGCTGGCCCTCGAACGCGCCCGCCTGGCCGAGGACGAGACGGAGAAGGCAAAGCACCTTCGAGATGCCGAGCGTGCTAACAAGAAGGCTCTGCAGACCAAGCTCATCCTCCAAAAGGGCATTAAGGGACCCGCCCGCAATCTGGTCGAGCTGAACCTAGACGGAGGTACCATGGCTACCTTCCAGGCGTCCGACATGGAGCCAGGTACGAAGCCCAAGAGCAAGGGCCGCAGTGGTCCCCGGCCGAAGAAGTCCAAGGAGCAAAAGCAGGCCGAAAAGGACGCCGCCGAAGCTGCCCAGGCCGCCATCGACGCCGGCGAGGAGCTCCCGGTCAAGGAAGAGTCCAAGATCCGTATCAAGTTCAGCAAGAAGTCCAAGGACAAGGAAAAGGACAAGAACAAGGACAAGGACCAGGACGAGCCCGACGTCGAGGTCGAGGGCGACGTCGAGGCCGAAATCGACGACGACACCATTGTCGAGCCCGTCAAGGAGAAGAAGGAGAAGAAGGGCAAGAAGAAGGACAAGGAGAAGAAGGAGGAGAAGCCCGAGGAGCCTCCCAACAAGGACGCCAAGTTCGAGACCAAGGGCTTCCTCCAGATCTACGACCAGATCTGGCGCGACCTCGCCCGCAAGGACGTTAGCAAGACTTACAAGATGGCGGCCGAGTCGTACCAGACCAAGGCGTCCAACCTCAAGAAGACGGCTATTCTCGCCTCCAAGGAGGCCAAGAGATGGCAGCTCCGGACGAACAAGGGCACCAAGGACCAGCAGGCCCGCGCCAAACGCGTCATGCGCGACATGATGGGCTTCTGGAAGCGCAACGAGCGCGAGGAGCGCGATCTCCGCAAGGCGGCCGAGAAGCAGGAGATTGAGAACGCCCGCAAGGAGGAGGCCGAACGCGAAGCCGCCCGTCAAAAGAGGAAGCTCAACTTCCTCATCTCCCAGACCGAGTTGTACTCCCATTTCATTGGCAAGAAGATCAAGACCGACGAGGTCGAGCGCAGTACCGATAACCCCGAGATTGCCGCCGAGAACAAGATGGACACCGGGCACAACAAGAACTTTGATATCGATGAGCCCACTGGACCCGTCGGCGCCAAGGTCACCGACTTTGAGAACCTCACGTTTGAGGAGGAGGACGAGGAGACGCTGCGCCAGGCGGCCATGGCCAACGCGCAGAACGCCATCGCCGAGGCCCAGAGAAAGGCCAGGCAGTTCAACGAGCCCGACGGTCCCGACATGGACGAGGAGGGCGAGATGAACTTCCAGAACCCCGCCGGCATGGGCGATGTGGCCATCGAGCAGCCCAAGCTGATCAACGCCCAGCTCAAGGAGTACCAGCTCAAGGGCCTCAACTGGCTAGCCAACCTGTACGAGCAGGGCATTAACGGCATCCTTGCCGACGAGATGGGTCTCGGAAAGACGGTCCAGTCCATCTCCGTCATGGCCTATCTCGCCGAGAAGTACGACATCTGGGGCCCCTTCCTCGTCGTCGCGCCCGCCTCTACGCTCCACAACTGGGAGCAGGAAATCCGAAAGTTCGTGCCCGAGTTCAAGATCCTCCCCTACTGGGGCTCGGCGGGCGACCGAAAGGTGCTCCGCAAGTTCTGGGACCGCAAGCACACGACGTACAAGAAGGACGCGTCGTTCCACGTCTGCGTCACGTCGTACCAGCTCGTCGTTTCCGACGTTGCCTACTTCCAGAAGATGAAGTGGCAGTACATGATCCTCGACGAGGCCCAAGCCATCAAGAGCTCGCAGAGTTCCCGATGGAAGAGTCTGCTCAACTTCCACTGCCGCAACCGTCTCCTTCTCACTGGTACCCCCATCCAGAACAACATGCAGGAGCTGTGGGCGCTGCTTCATTTCATCATGCCGTCTCTCTTCGACTCTCACGACGAGTTTAGCGAGTGGTTTTCCAAGGACATTGAGTCGCATGCCCAGAGCAACACGAAGCTCAACGAGGACCAACTCAAGCGTCTGCACATGATTTTGAAGCCGTTCATGTTGCGTCGTGTCAAGAAGCATGTCCAGAAGGAGCTGGGCGACAAGATCGAGGAGGACGTCTACTGCGATCTAACGTACAGACAGAGGGCCATCTACAGCAACCTGAGGAACCAAATTAGCATCATGGACCTTATCGAGAAGGCGACCACGGGCGACAACGACGACTCGGGAACGCTCATGAACCTCGTCATGCAGTTCCGAAAGGTGTGCAACCACCCCGACTTGTTCGAGCGGGCCGACACGTCGTCGCCCTTCTCGTTCGGCTACTTTGCCGAGACGGCCTCCTTCGTCCGAGAAGGCAGCATGGTGCCCGTGGCCTACTCCACCCGCAACCTGGTCGAATACGAGCTGCCACGCTTGGTGTGGAGAGAAGGCGGCAGGCTATACAAGACCGGCCGGGACAACCTTACGGCCGGCTGGCGGAACAAGAGCCTTCAGCACATGATGAACATCTTCACGCCAGAGCACGTCCGCGACAGTCTGGAGGGGTCCGATGCCTTCTCGTTCCTGCGCTTCGCTGATGCCAGCCCGGCCGAGGTCTACAAGGCCAGTCACGAAGATGTTTTTACTCGCGCCGTCGAACTGTCGCAAAAGAAGGACCGCCTGGCCCTCCTCAACGTTGCCTATGACGAGCCCGAGGACATCAACTTCACACCGGCACACGCTCTTTTTAACATCACGGCCCGGAACAACCGGAAGCCGTTGGCCGACATCACTCAAGAGGGCCTTCTGGCCAACCTCATGAACGTGGCCCGAGAGGAGTACGTCTCCAGTGGCCTGGGACGTCTGGAGCCGGCCGGTCGGCCTCGTGCGACGGCGCCGCCCATCGAAGTGAGCTGCTGCAGTCGCGGGACGGCGCTCGAGACGGAGAGTATCCTTTTCAACGTGGGCATGCGCAAGAGCCTGTTCGGCCCGAGCATTCACGAGGAGCGCGCCATGGTCACCGAGAAGATCCCCCTGGAGCGCTTCCCGCCTCGCAAATTGCTCCCCACGCCCGACAACGAGAAGAAGAAGTTCAACAACATTGCCGTCCCGTCGATGCGCCGCTTCGTTACTGACAGCGGCAAGCTGGCCAAGCTCGACAAGCTGTTGACCAAGCTCAAGGCCGAGGGCCATCGTGTGCTGCTCTACTTCCAGATGACGCGCATGATCGACCTCATGGAGGAGTACTTGACGTACCGCAACTACAAGTACTGTCGCCTTGACGGTTCGACCAAGCTGGAGGACAGAAGAGACACTGTGGCCGACTTTCAGACGCGGCCCGAGATCTTCATCTTTCTGTTGTCGACGCGTGCAGGTGGTCTCGGCATCAACCTTACTTCTGCCGACACCGTCATCTTTTACGACTCTGACTGGAACCCTACAATCGATTCGCAGGCCATGGACCGAGCCCACAGACTGGGTCAAACCCGGCAGGTCACCGTGTACCGCCTCATCACTAAGGGTACGATTGAGGAACGGATCCGGAAACGTGCCATGCAGAAGGAAGAGGTGCAGCGCGTCGTTATCCAGGGAGGCGGTGCCAGTGTCGACTTCTCTGGCCGTCGCGCTCCCGAGAACCGCAACCGCGACATTGCCATGTGGCTTGCAGACGACGAGCAGGCCGAGCTCATTGAACAGCGCGAGAGGGAACTTCTCGAGAGTGGCGAGCTCGAGAAGCCTCAGAAAAAGAAGCCCACCAAGCGCAAGCGGGTGGTGAACGAGGACATCAGCCTCGACGAGATGTACCACGAGGGTGAGTTACAGCCAGCCGACGACCAAGGCCTGGACGACGGCACTAACCAGTTGACAGGCGAGGGTAACTTTGATGACAACCGCGGGGGCGCCGCCGGAACCTCGGGCACCGCCACGCCTGTTGCTGAGCCCGATGTCAAGGGGTCCAAGAAGCGACGCACCGGCGGAGGCAAGAAGGCCAAGACGCTGAAGCAGAGACTGGCCGTCGCCGACGGGCAGGTCTGATAGAGATGAATGCCCCCTTGATACGAAGTGAGAAGAGCGCGATTACAGCCACAAAAAGAAAAACCGAAAAAAAAAAGAAAAGAAGAAGCCAGTAGTTGGCACGATGAGCAGGCAAACGGTCGTACGGATTGTAGCAATATGGATTACGGATGGGACACACT
Source organism: Colletotrichum tanaceti (assembly GCA_005350895.1). Taxonomy (NCBI): domain Eukaryota; kingdom Fungi; phylum Ascomycota; class Sordariomycetes; order Glomerellales; family Glomerellaceae; genus Colletotrichum; species Colletotrichum tanaceti. The sequence continues at coordinate 12,273 of PJEX01000627.1, read as the reverse complement.
GCTGGGCGCGCGAGATAATGCCTGGCGTCGGAGCGTAAACGCGATTTGCATCAAGGCGAGGAGGGGCCGCCCGCCGCCGCGTCTTTCTTTGACGGTGCTGCGGTTCGTTTGTTAGACTTTTTTCTTTTTCCTTTTTCCTTTTTACACCAAAAAAAAAGCTTCTTTTGTGTGTACCTTTTTTTTTATTTCTTTTTTATTTTTCTATTATTCTGCTCTTTCAAGACTTGGGGCCGATGCATGTTAGCCATAGAGGGCTCTTGATCTTGGGAGGATCCAAGACGCGAGGTGAGGTGGGGATTGTCCAGAGGGAGGCAACATTCAGAATGAGCTGTACGATGGCAGAAGGCTTAGGCGGCGTCCCAATGAAGGGGGGCTATGAGCTGCACATGCCATGTGGCTGTATTACTACTACTTTACTACCTTAACCTTGGACGAATGAAGCCACCACTGAGATGAAAACCGACTGTCCTTGATGCTTGTGACGTTTTGATGGGAGCGACTCGTGAGCTTGGTTAGGTAGTATGTTGTCTTGGTTTGTGGCACTTGCTACCTGGAGGCTGGAAACAGGTCCTCATTGTGTGTTTTGTTTGGAAAACGGGTAACACATGTCTCTTGGCCGTTCTATCTATCCCCAGATCACAGACAGGAATGCCAAGGACACGAACCGAATTGCCTCCTGACCAACATCGAAATCGTCACGTGGCAGTGCCTGTTGATGAATATGTTTTGGGTTGTTGACTCAACTGCTTCGTTCCTCTTGCCCAAAACTCGAAATGGGCATATCTGTAAGTGCAAGTCTATCAGACATTCCGTCACCAGTCTTGACTCTGAACAGCCATTGCATGGCCTGGAGAACGGCACAAGTATCACCGGGAGGGAGGGGGGAGGGCATTGCAAAATTTCACCAGACACTGACTGTTTGCAACAGATGAAGGTGAACTGAAATATGTATTCCACAAAGGGTATCTAAGAAAGGAACAATGAACCGGTCACGCAGCACGTTGGCAGCTGCCGGGAGACTAACCACTTTCTCTCTCCGCCCCAAGTCGCACCCAGTCGTTGCATCACAACGACTGTTCCCACTCGACCGGGGTCAACTGAGGAACGCGTCTTGGTCTTTTTTTTCTTTTCTTTTCTTTTCCCTGTCAGGAGAGGAAGCACCGCTAACCCCTCCTGTAGCTTCGTTTCTCCACGGTCTAGTAAAGCAGAGAAAGAGAGAGAGAGAAGCAAGGAAAAGAAAGAGAGAAAAAAAGGCATCTAGCACTTGGCGCCGGAGCCGGAGGGGATGCCGGAGCATTCCTTGGAGGTCTTGCCGCCGGTGACGGAGACGCCGGACCACTTCCAGTTGGAGCAGGCGCCCTTGGCGCAGAGGATGTAGACGTTGGTGCCCTTGGAGATCACGTTGCCCTTGACGTTCTTGACGGTGACGTCGGTGATGGGGATGCCGTCGGTGGGCTTGCCGGTGGGGCTGCCGTTCTCGTAGTCCTGCTGGATGACGATGCCCTTCTTGTTGATGTCCTTGAGGATGATGTTGTCAAAGGTGATGCCCGAGACGGAGCCCGTCTTCTTGGCGATGGTCTTGATGCGGATGCCGTTGTCGGCCTTCTCGATGGTGGAGTCGCGGATGACGACGTTCTTGACCGTGTTGGAGGAGCGGCCGCCGACGGAGCCGATGGACAGCCCGTGGGAGCCGTGGCAGTAGCCCTTCTCGAAGACGATGTTGCTGCCCGAGTTGATGGCCAGGCAGTCGTCCTGGTTGTAGACCTTGGCGCCCGAGATGTTGATGTTGGACGACTGGCCGACGTCGAAGGCGTCGGTGTTGTGGCCGCCCTTGGAGTCGCCGTCCTTGTTGTCAAAGAGGATGTCTTTGCTGTTTGGAGTGTGAGTTGAGGGAAGATCTTTTGTGGCAAGCGAGAGATGAGGGGCATGGGTACCTCTGGAGGAGGAAGAGGAGGAAGTGGAGCGAGAGGAAGAGGAGGAAGAAGAAGAAGAAGAAGAAGAAGAAACTTACACCTTGAGGTTGGAGACGCTGTTGATGCTGAAGCCGTGGGCCGGGGTGTTCTTGACGTTCAGGCCGGTGATGGAGCCGTCGTTGATCTTGACCTTGAAGAACTTGGGCTTCTTCTTGCCGCCGTTGCCGCCCTTGCCGTCCCACCAGCGCTCGCCCTGGCAGTTGATGGAGTTGCCCGAGGCGCCGACGACGGTGACCTTTTTGCCGCCGACGGAGATGAGGGGCCCCTCCCACTCCTTGTAGCCAAAGGTGGTGGTGCCCTTGAAGGTGACGCGGGTGCCGTCCTTGAGGCCGGTCAGGTCGAGGGTCTGGCCGGCGGGCACGCTGATGCCGTTGAGGACGATGTCGGTGCACGACGTCTTCTTGGACATGGCCGTCTTGGCGTCGGTGAAGGTGCAGGAGGCGCGGGTGTCGAGCTCGGCGGGGGCGGCGGCGGCGAGGGCGCTGAGGCCGGCGACGATGGGGAGGAACTTCATTGTTGTTTTTGTCTTTGGTGGTTTATGTGATCAACACTGGGTGGGATACGTCTAGTATGTACCGTCAAGTATGTACGCGGAAAGGGGGGGGTTTTTTTTTTTGCCTGAAAAAAAAAAAGAGAGACTGGAGTTGGTTCAAGTGATGAAGAAAAGAAAGGAGTGTGTGTGTGTGTGTGAAAGGAATGAGAGAAAAACACAATGAGTATTGTGAAGCTGAGAGGGAGGAAGGAGAAAGAAGGCGAGCAGAAAAGACGATACTTATATGAAGACGGTGTTAATAACTCCTGATGACCCTGATTCTTACCAGTCCCTTCAAGATCGAGATTGGCCCCCTTTTTTCTCCCATGGACTTACGCTCTGGATGAATCAGGATGATGACAGGACCGCAATTCGAAAGTGAGAGATGGATGCGGTTCCCACGCCGGGTATTCGGCATCGCGGTCGTCCAACTCCCCCGGCCCTCGAGGGGAGCCCATGGTTCCGGAAGACGGCCTTTAATCTGACAGTTGCAGGGCGACGGAGGCTCCCCCCTGATTCCCAAAGGATGAGACGCGGAACCCCCCTCCCCACTCTGCATTTAAATCATTCAAGCTTTAGTGATTCTGCGAGTCCGTGTCGGGTTAGTGACAGAGAGGTGGTCGTGGAGGAGGAGGAGTGGAGGGCAGAATATTGGACGCCGTGTTATTAGTGTGTGTGTGTGACGATGGGATCATGCCGGTAGAGTACTCGGACTCGTGTAAGCGACCAGACAGTCGGGAGGAATATCGAGACATACACATACATACATACATACACACATCCCCCAAAGCTCCCAAGGCTTCGAGACCGCTCGGAAAGAATCAAGAGATTCCCGTGCCCCAAAGACGCGTGGCCCAGAGTCAAAAGCTGCCGCTTCGGGCAGTCTGGCAATCTCCAGCCGGGCATCTTGGCTACGTCTTGGCCCAGGCTTGAATCCTGCCGATCGATCCGATCAATGGGTCGCCGGTTGGAGCTTGTTTATCCACCAGTTGATGCGGCGGGCCCGGTTTGTCACCTTTTTTTTCGAGGGTACGTATGAAATGGGACTGTTCCCACAAAGAAAAGGATTCCCACCGGGGCGAAGTGGGTAGACAGACCGACAGACAGACCGACAGAAGGGATCAAGGATGGCATTTCACATATACGTAGTATGCACTTGTCGAGGCGGTGATGATGGGTGGTGGGTTAGTTAGTTAGTTGGTTGGTTGGTTGAAGAGACAGTCTGACAGACAGACCTCTTGGATGGAAAGTCACACTTGCGACCAACTACGACAACGCGAAACAACGTTGTGTGCTAATACATACATGATAGTGACTAACCTAATGATCTAAGCGGGCAACACGATCCACCCTCTCTGACGTCCCGTTAAGGATTGCGCGACGAAACCCTCCTCCCCCTCCCGCCCTCGAGAAGCCGAGCATGAGGCGGAAGTGACATGGTTAACCCTAAAAGCCCTCTAATTGCAACCGGAGGGGCGCTAGACATCCGACGACCCGTCTTGCCTTGTGGGCCCAGAGCCTCTATCACCCTGTCTATCTCTGCTCCCCCCTCCCCTTTTGGCGGTGGATACGGGCTGACGCGGAAACTCGCCTCTGTTATTTGTTGGTGGGACGTGTGTGAGGCTCAAAGGTGGTTTGGTTGACCGGGCCTAACTCCCACCTCTTGTTTAGCTACCTACGTCCTTCTGTCTTTTTGGAGGCCGACATGTTGTTGTTCTGGTCTCTAGTCTCTAGACGAAAGAGGATGAAGGGGGGGTTTGCTTCTGCCTGTCGGAAGATGACTGCACAAAATGCCGTCTCGGTCAACTCTATGCATGCGGATAATCAAGGGGGACTCGGGAGGGTGTAAACAAACCCTGCTCGACGACAGAGGAGATGGATGGATGCTATTGGAATCCGCTAAACGGAACAAAACCACGCGATATGGATCCTCCAACTTCCCCGTCTTTTCGCCCGTCACCTTCTCCCTATCTCGCTTTCGTTCTCTCTATCTTTCTCGGTCTCGATGTATGTGTCTTAGCGCCGGAGGGCTGCTGATTCCAGCACGAGCTTAACCCGCTGGCTCTAAGCCGACTCGAGCAAAGCCGGACATCTCGCCCGTGTAATTTCCACCGGCAAACGGGAGCCGTCTTGGTAGCTGGATCGTCGCAGGAACAAGTCGGGGAGGGAACGAACGAGGCTTTACACCGCGTGTGAGTCTGGAGACTGGCCATGATGGAGACTCTTCAACATACATGAAACTGCCGGACTCGGGACGCACTTTAAATCATGTCTCCGCATTACGCTAACAGTGGGAAAGAAAGAGAAGGGAAAAAAGCAATGGTAAGAAGAGCTTGTTCGTGGGCTTGGTGGGCTCCTTTTTCCTCTCCTCCGACGAGTCTTGGTGGGGAGTGCAATTTTTCTTCTCCTTCGCTTCTCTCCACCATCTTTCTGCTCACCGCATGTGGATATCATCACATCGTCCATGACCCCTCCCACCTGAGGCTCGACTTGAACCCACCCACGTCCCACGAACGACCTCACAGGTGGCGCCGGATCTCGTCCTCGGTCCACTGCCACAGCTTCTCCCTCTGCTCGGCGTCCCGGCTCAGCGGCGTGCCCTTGCCGGCGACGCCGACGGGGTGGTAGAACTCGCCCGTCTTGACGTCCGGGTGGAACGACGCCCACAGCTGGTTCAGCGCGCCCTTTTGCGGGCTCACGGCGATGACCTTGAGGGCCGCCCACATGAGCGTGCCCACGACGGCGTTGGAGTTGCTGATGACGGCGTCGCCGAGGTTCGTCGCCACGATGCCCGGGTGCACGCTGACGACCTTGACCTCCGGGTGCCGCTCGGCGAGCGCCGCGGCGTAGTGGATGTTGGCCACCTTGGAGATGCCGTAGCGTTCCCGGGTCGCCGTCTCGGCCATGGTCGTCTTGAGCCGCTCGAAGCGGTACGCTTCGGCGGGCGCCCAGCTCTCGGCCGCCGAGGAGAGGAAGACGACGCGCACGTCCGGGTTCTCGGCGGCGGCGGCGGCCGTCCGCGAGAGCGTGGGGAGGAGGAGGCGGGTGAGGAGGGCGTGGCCCATGTGGTTGGTGCCGAACTGGACCTCGTAGCCGTCGGCGGTGAGGCCCTCGGGCGTCATCATGATGCCGGCGTTGTTGACGAGGAGGTCGAGGCGCGACGACGAGGCGAGGAACTGCTTGGCGGCGGCCTTGACGCTCTCCAGCGACGCGAGGTCCAGCGGGAGGTACGTGATGGGCGCGGACGCGCACGCGCCGTTGTCCTCCGTCTTGAGGGCCCCGATGGCGGCCTCCGCCTTCTCGCGGGAGCGGGCGGCGAGGTAGATGTGGGCCGGGTTGTGCTTGGCGATCTGCCGGACCGTCTCGAGGCCGAGGCCGGCGTTGCCGCCCGTGACGAGGACGACTTTGCCGGCGAGGTCCGGGATGTCGGTGTCCGGCTTGAAGTTGTTGCAGCCCATACTGTGCGGTAGGGCCCAGGGGTTCAGATGGGGTTTTTCTTTTCTTTCTTGTTTTTCTTCCTCACTTTCTTCCTCTTTTTCTTCTTCTTTTTCTTTCTTCCTTTTCTTCTTCTTCTTCTACTTGACGGTGGAATATCTGGTAAGTAGGGCCAAGCAAGGTAAGAGGATGGATGACGCAGAGGCGACGCGTTCTCTCTTTATAGATCCATCACGCACCCTCATTAGAGTTTTGGCGTTTCACCCTGGACGTCCGAACGTCCCGAGCTTCAACCAGCGTCTGCCTATTTTAATATGTATCTTTGGCATTTGGACAGTGCGGGTGCGACTTCGCAGGCAACAGGGTGGCATTGGCCGGGGGGGGGGGAGGAGGCAGGGTTCAAGGAACCCTTGTCTTGGCGGTCAATTCGCATGTCTTCTCAAGTATCCGTAGTGAATCAGATATTGAGGGTAAATAACGTACTAAAGAGACCCTTATGCTGACTTGCCGAGGTCCGTGGTTTGTTCTCTATCGTAAGTCGATGACAATGAAGCATAAAAACCTGCTACGGACGATGGCGTTCATGGATTTTGTAGACCAAGGGCATATGGACCTGTTTCCCAAACTCGGAGAAACGGGCAACTTTGCCAGCGCGCATGGCTTTGCGTCTTGTTGTTGATTTGCTTATAGGGACTAAAAGGTCTAGCCACAGTCTCCCGGTTATTACAATTACGGAAAAAAAGTATCTATTGACAGAGGCATCTTTCCAATCTCGGACTCACAAACGCAATTTGTTGGCAAACATGTCACGGCTCGGTTGTGGCAAAATACTGTGATGGTCGCAATAAAACGTCTCAGTTGAAGAGTCCTCTCGGACCTCTCCCAGAACAGACACACTGCATTCTCTGTAACTATCCCAAGCCTCACGCCGCGCCATCAGCGTCATCAACGTCCTCCTGACTCCTCAGCTGCCTGATTCCCGTGTACCGCCAGTTGGATATGTACGTCTCGAACGCCTGTTCGCCATGCTTCCCGTTGGAAGTCGCGTAGACACCAACCGCGACACCTGTACCCCGTTAGCCATCGAAGAACCGCACGCACACACACACAAATGTACATAGGACACAGGAACAGCATCACTCACCAGAGTAGTAAGGAACCAACTCGGTCCCCTTGCAGTGGCCAAAGACCCTCAGCTCAGACTCCTCCGCCGGGCCAGCGAGACCGGCCGAGAAGGCGAAATGGGTGCTGTTGACCGCCTCGATCTGCAGAGAGAGCTTCTTCCCCGCCCAGCCCTCGGGCAGCGGGAACACCTCGTTCGGCGGGTTCTCCGTCGCCCGGTACGGCGTCTCCGAGATGCCGCGGAACCGCAGATGCGGCCGGAGGTCACCGCCACCGTCGCCGCCGGCCTTGAGCGCGACGATGCCGAGGTCGAAATGCTGGGCCTGGTCCTGGATGATGGACACGCCGACCTCCATCTCCTCCTTGGTCAGGGACCCGGCCCAGTCGACGTCGACGCGGAACCGGAAGAGCGAGTGGGCCATGCGCCGCCCGACAAAGGTCTGGCCGCGGCCGAGGGCGAAGTCGGCGTCAAAGGCCGTGAGGTTGAGCACCGAGGACCGGAGGGCCAGCGCGTTCCAGTGGCCCGGGGGCGAGACGGCGTAGTTCCGCGCCTTGGGCAGGCGCCAATGGATGAAGTGGACGGGGAGGCCGGTGCCCGGGGCGAAGGTGACGGCGTCGTCGGCGTCGCTGAGCTGGCCCTCCCCTTCCTCCGGGACGGCCTCGGGCGGGAGCGGCCAGCCGGAGACGTCGCCGGTGACGGGCGTGAAGACGGGGAACTCGCCCTCGTCCCAGGTCACGGGGGTGAGGACCGTCTCGCGGCCCATGGGCAGGTTGCCAAAGTAGGCGCCGGGATCCCGGCCGTAGGAGCCGCCGGCGCGGACGGCGAGGGCGACGGCCCACCACTGGCCGGCGGCGTCCTGGAAGAGGTCGGCGTGGCCGACGGCCTGGAAGTAGGAGCTCGTGTCGTTGGCCGAGGTGAGGAGCGGGTTCGCCGGCGCCGGGTCGTAGGGCCCCTCGAGGCTCGTCGACCGCGCCATGGTCACCATGTGGTTCTCGCGCGTGCCGCCCTCGGCGAGGAGGAGGTAGTAGTACCCGTCGCGCTTCCAGATGTGCGGGGCCTCGGGCGAGCGTCCGCCGGTGCCGTTCCAGGGCATGATGATGTCCCCGATCTCGCCCGTCTCCAGGTCGAGCGGCGCGTGCATGATGCCGGGGTAGTAGGCGGCGGTGTGGGCGCCCGAGACGTACGTCTTGCCGTCGTCGTCCCAGAAGGGCGACGGGTCGAAGCCGGGGAAGCTGAAGTGCACGGGGTCGGACCAGGCGTCGGAGCGGTAGGGGTCCGTCGAGGTCAGGACGAAGTTGTCCCAGCGGCTGTCGTTGGTCCTGGGCAGCTGCTGGTTGACGAGCGTGCAGAGGAGGTAGAAGACGCCCTCGTGGAAGCGCAGCGTCGGCGCGTAGATGCCGCTGGTGGCCTTGGGCAAGAAGGCCAGCCCCGGGAGCTGGTCGGCGCGGCCAAGGGCGTTGGAGACGTGCTTCCAGTGCACGAGGTCCCTGCTGGCGTGGACGGGGAGGCCGGGGAAGGCGAGGAAGCTCGACGTGGCGCAGAAGAAGGTGTTGTTGAGCTCCGGCACGAAGACGCAGCTCGGGTCCGGGTTGAAGCCGCTGATGATGGGGTTCTGGAAGCTTGAGTTCTGCGCCTGGCCGACTCCTCCGAAGAGGGCCACCACGGCCGAGGCGACGATTCCGGCTGAGGCTCTCATCTTGAAGGAGCCTGTGAAGGGACTGTTGACAATGTCCACATCCATCCGTTGCCTGACTGACTTGTGCTACCGGACAAAGTCCCCATCATATAAAGGCTTTTTGGAAGAATGCCTCTAGCCCCGAGACGCCGGTTACGAACCCCGCAGTGTGGGTGGAAAACCTGCATCACGACATGTCCGTCAGTCGGTGTCCACTTGCAGGAGGATGCTTTGCTCCTCGTAACCGTGGGGTAACCGCGGGGAAGATATCATGGGGGACGGGGGGCGGGCGGCGGGACGGCGCTTTTCCGAAGTGACCGGATGGATGTGCTTGTGGGAGCTGGCGGTTCACACAACTGGTTTTCGGAGGATTCTTGCCTTTGCCTTTTTAGCCTGAATCCCCGCAACTACCGAGTGATTCTGGGCAGTGCTCAGAAATGCGGGGGGAGCTGCAAGATGATCAGAGCCAAGCAAAGATCCCGGCCGCTTCGGACGTGACGCATTTCCGTCGACGCGGCTTTTTCGGTGGTATTGGGGGCGAGCGGCGGTGGTACGCAGGAACTGTGTGCATATCCGTTTTCTTTTTTGTTTCTTGTTCCTCATCGACAGTTCAGTTGCTGGATGAATGGTCTGGAATATGTACTTATGCGTTGGCTTGCTTGATATTCCAGCCTACGTCTCACATGCATCTTCACAACCACAAGACCCCAACTCCCTCTAGAAAAATGTGACTTCCACCAAACGACCGGCTCATCTTATTCTTCCCAGCCGACAATATTCATGACTATGACTTGCTTCCAGCCTCAAAAGCCTCCCTGCATTGCTTCAACCCCTTGCGCTGTTTGCCCTTCTCGTCAAAGTTGTCCGCGCTCAACCAAGCCTCGAGCCTGCCCTTGACGATCGGCCACTCCTCATCGGTGATGCTGAGCCAGATCGAATCTCTGCGTCTGCCCTTGATGACCATGTGTTTTCTGTGTCAAAACATCAGTAAATGTCTCCCGGCTCCCCCCTCCGCCCCCCCATTTATACAGATCAGCAAACTTCTTTACCTAAAGACGCCCTCAAACACGTAGCCAAGACGCTCGGCGGCCGCCCGGCTCGCCTTGTTGAGGTGGTTGGCCTTCCACTCGAGCCGGAAATTGCCCAATTCTTCAAAGGCATTCTTCATCAGGAGGTACTGCGCCTCGGTCGCCGCCCGCGTCTGCTTGAGCCGCTCGCCAAAGACGATGAAGCCGATCTCGATCCGCCTGTGGTCCGGCACGATGGACAAGTACGACATGATGCCCACGGGCTCGGATGCCGGGTCCGACGCGGGGCCGGACAGGATGGCGAAGAAGAAGGGGTCCGCGGAGGCGCTCCATTCGGCGATGTAGCTCTTGAACTGCTCGTACTCGAGACAGGGCTCGTGGAACAGGTATGTCCAGAGGTGGGCGTTCTCCTCGCCTCCGAGATGCTTGAAGAGCACTTCCGAGTGCGACGTCTCGAGCGGGACGAGCGCCGTGTACCGCCCGAAGAGCGGGGTGCGCGACGGCCATGTTGCCGGGCCGGAGGGGACGGGAGGGCCGAGAGGAAGATCCATTGTTCCTTTGATTGTTGCAGTAACGCGTTGGTTCTTCTAGGAATAACAATGTTTCTGGGATGATTGTCAGGTTACATAACAACAATTCTAGGATGCCGAAGGGGAGCGAATGATGACTCACCCAAGGGGACATTCTGATAGGTAGGTACCTAGCCTGTTATCCGTCCGAAAGTGGGGCGACCGGCCCGGGCTCCCGGTGCCGACCTTGAGCTCACTCTCCTCTGGTAAAACCGGGCCGGCCGAAGGTCAACCGCGACGACTTTCAAGGATTTATTAACGGGGTAAAAGAGACGCCAGCCAAAAGAAGATCATTTCTAGCCCCGGAGTGGTATCTCAAGATGTTTGACAACGTCTAGTTCTTGAAGAAAAATAAAAAGCGAAGACAAAGTACAAACTGGCTCCCCTAATTATCTCGACCTAACTGGAAGGCGTCTCCCACGGTGAAAGTCGCATCATCCACACTCTGGATGAAATGTCGAGCCATGCAATAACCGAGCAATCCACAGCCAAGTTCGCAGCTGGGTGAGGGTTGTTGCGACGAGCTACTGCCGCTCCAGACAACGATATGATTTTGACCCCGTTCCATGTGATCCACCGCCCTTCCTCGTCGAACCCGTAGCCGTGCCAATCTGGTCTGTGGACTGTGAGAGATGAGGGATTCTGACCGGAAGTCTGGCCCACTACCTTTGGATCGGGGATATGGAAAGACCCGGAGGCGGTAACGACTGACTGCCCATCGGGTGACAAGGCGACGGCATCAAGTCGATGGCTGGCTTCCACAGCCCAAATGCATTGGCCCGATGGCAATGACCAAACATTTATTGTGGCAGCGAATAATTTTCCGACAGTCACGATTTTGGAAGAATCAGGCGAGAGTGCCATGAGTTGTGCGCCACCACCGCCGTTGAGTACGCAGCGGTCATGTTGGCGTGTCGACCGTACCAGTAAGAGGTCTCTAAAAGAGTCCTCATCGTGCCAAACTGCAAAAGATGTCAATCCAGAGTCTGGCGATATGGCCGTTACGTAGCGTCTCGTTTCGAATTTCAGGGACTCTTGTAAGCTTGTTGCCAGAAGTCTCATGATTCCAATCATTGCACTCAACCAAGAACCGTCGAAAGCCGAAAGTGCGACGGAGATCGTTGTATTTTTTTTTCCCGAGGACTTCGTCAGAAGACCTTTGGGCTCATGTTAGCTTTCATTTCCGTTCCGGCGTCCCAAAAGCTCACCTCATTGTCTAGTTTTAGCACACTCGCAACGAGCTCTATATCCGACGAAGGGGCCGAAGAAGTTGACACGTGCCCGGGAGGATGAACCTTCCACAGGTAATAACCTGAACTATCGGAAGCGAAAATGTGCCTCAAGTCGGGAGAGAACTCAACGGCATGCAACGGCGTTAGACTTAAAAAAACCCACAGGTACCCATTTGGGTTTAAACCTATCTAACCCATGGGTTCTAGGTGGGGACCTAAATAGGTTATGGGTTGGTGTGGGTTATGGGTATTTTTAGGTGGGCCTGGGTTTAGGTTTATAGGTTAGACCTATATAGGTATTCCTTACTTATAGGTTTAGGTATTATAGGTACTTAATAGGTACTTATAATAGTGCTATATTTAAAAGTAAGGAAATTTAGAATTCACTACTTAACCCTATATAAATAATATATATAAAAAACCCCTTTAAGTAACTACCTCCTTAGCTACTTTAATAGTAACCTAGGAGGCATTACATTATCCTTACTACTATCCTTATTATTATCTTTAGATAAGGAGGATAAGAGGTCTAGTTAGGATCTAGTAGGCTAGCTATAACTAAAGCTAAGAGATATAGGTAAGCTTAAGAGTATTTAGGAGGTCTATTAAGACCCCTCTAATTAAGGGGAATTAGTCTAATTATAGGTACTCTATAACTTAGATACTATATAATTAGACTCTCTAATAATAATAGTATAATTAGCCT
>PJEX01000626.1:0-17933 GCA_005350895.1 Colletotrichum tanaceti | reverse complement strand
CCCCCCCCCCCCCCCCCCCCCCATCTGCGTGTGTACACTATGGATATGTGTATGTATCGAAATCGCCTTCTTCACCGGCCCCCGTTCATGGCAGCTTCGATCAACCTGCTAATTGCAATGATTGCAGGCAGTCAATAAACCAAGCCATTCAATGCGGGCGTCCACCTGCTCCCTCGCCTCTTGAGCTCCCCCCTCTCTCCCCACGGCTGTATCTGGACATCTCGCTACGAGGTGGGACGTCCCGCCTTCCTACTCGTTGTCACTTGGTGCAGATATGTAGATGCTGAGCGTCATCTTTGCCTGCTCCGCGGCGCCCGGCGAGCTGAGACGTCTGTTGGGCTTCCCCAGCCTCCAGGTCACGTCAGGATTCGGCCTTGGCATGACACTTGGCCATCCTGCCCATCTACGTCCCTTTCCTGGTTGACCGGGCGGACCTGGGTCAGCATCGCCATGCAGCTGTCATGCATCCTTGCTGACGAATGAGGACGGCCGTTCCGATGAGTGCTGCGATGTGACACGGGTTCGAACATTCGGGGGAGCACAATGGGCTTGGCCGAGTGGGGTGTGTGTGTGTGTGTGTGTGTGTGTGTTGTTTCTCTTTCTCTCAAACGCGTCGTCTCACATTGTTTGACTGTGCCAGAGCTGGTTCGTCTTCTTTTTTTTACACGTCTATCCGCATTGCAACACTACCATCCTCAACAGCCATATCGCATACGACCTCCCACAGTACTTCGACCCCTCTCCTTCGAGATGGGGGCCATATCGAGCCCGGTCCAGTTCATCGCAACTCTGTCGCGTCCCACACACAGACTACCGTCCGATCCGAGTCCAGCGAGGGCTACAAGCCGTCCTGTACATCAGCGCAGTCGCCCTCATCTCCATGGCGCTGGCGTGGGACGTGAACCCTTTCAACCGAGCTCGTGACATGGCGGGGGGTATTAGTCTGGTCCGACACATTGGATTTGCTTCCAGCATCCTATACATCGTACATACACCAATACGATGGAGAGGTGGGAACCTCGAATTTGCTTCTTTGGGACGGTCCAGCCCATGGGAGAAGGTTCAGATGTTGTGAACACCCCACGAAAGGGTTAGATCGTATAGAAACCCAACGAGGCAGCACTCGGGAGAGGGGGGGGAGAGGTAAGGATGAGGAGGGGCCGGCACAAACGTACCGCGCGGATGCCCGGGGGGACCAATGCAACGTGGACCAGATCTTCGAAACGCTCAGCCGTCACAGGCGCAGATTCTGCGGGAACATGCTTCGAGTGACATTCATGTCTCGCATATCTATCCCCACCACGGACAAGTTCCAAGAAGAGGGGGCGGCGGCGATGGCAGCAACAATGCTTTGCTCATGCATGCATTCTGCTGCCCGCATTCCGCACTCGTTGCAGGGGAGGAGAGGGGAGGGGAGGAGATGAGAGGAGAATGGACCGTGGGCCAGAGCCCAGAGACCATACGATGTAGACCGTGGATCATGAAGGACGCCAGTGGCATACATGGTTGTTACTGCAAATGCGATTCGCCCGCCGTCCTGCAACACTTGCGGCGTCTCCCGCAGCCACATTATTCGATTGTTTTCACTGAGCCTCTCAAGCTCGCCAGACACCCAAACGCATATCCGTACACTAGCGTCCATCAAAAATGTCTCCGGGATCGTTGGAGACACAGGCGGGGGGGGGGGGGATGGAGCAGCGCTGGCTGGCTGGCTGGGCAGAGGTGGGCAATGCCTCCAATCGTGAGCCTCGGTCCCGGGGCCAAGACAAAGGGCACAGCAGGCAAGCAGGCAAGCAAGCTTAGACTTCCAACTCTGCGACGATAGTTCGGCGATAGCTCGGCGAGTGAGCCATTGGACAGGCAAACGTCAGGATCTTCTGACTCGGCTCGTTTGCTATCCCCGGAAGAAGGACCTTCTTCCTCCTCCTCCTCCTCCTCCTCCTCCTCCTCCTCACCTGCACGGTTGGCGGTAGAGACTTGGCCTGCAGGACGACATACTACGTATCACAATCCAGTTTATTAATACCTACTGTTTTATGTATCCGTACTTACGACGAGCATCGGGCCAGAGACGTCTGACCCCCTCCTCCTCCTCCTCCCCCTCCTTCTCCCCCGCCTTTCCCCCCGCCCCCTCCCCTCCCCCCATGCTACCCCAGACTTTGAATTGCGGGGTGCAGAAACACGGGGGCGGCAGTAACCCGTCCCCGGATGATGACCAGTACATCTCAGGCCCAAATCAGCCGGGAATATCGGGTCTGGGGATGTGACCCGGCGCGTTTGTTTAGTGTCGACGAGGGGGCGCCCGGGGGGGGCGTAGTAGGATTCGACTCCGGTGGGCGCCAACATGAGGCGCTTTTCCCTTATCCCTCCCCCCTACCAACTAAGTACCGTATGACTGCAGAGCTCTCCCCCCCTCTCTCTTTCTCTCCTAGAAGCTCCCCAATCTCGAGACATACCTTGTACATCGTACCTATGGGCAACTCTCCCGGGGTTCAAGGAGTTTTTTTTTTGTTCTGGTGCGGCTCGGCTTGTTGGTGGACCAGGCATCGGGCCTTGGGCCTGAGCCAGGTACGTATGCACTGTGTATGATGTATGTAATGTATGTAATATATGTACGGGTATTATGTACGGGTATTATGTACGTCTGTACTTGTCTGTATGTATTACTCCGCCGCAATCCCGCCGACCATCATGAGCTTTCGTTGTTTCGGGGGCGGGGATGATGGGACGTGACAGGGCCGTAGTAATAGTGACGGACAGGGCCGCAGGAGTGCCATCATCGGACATGCGGAAGCTCTGCGCATCGGCAGCTCGCTTTTCTGCTCATGGCCTGGGCGAATAATTATACGCAGCGGCGTATTCGATGTCACCGCATGAGGCTTGTCTGGTGTGGTCTGATCTGGGTCTGCCTAGGTCTCTATCTCTCCCCCCCTCGGTGAGTGCGGGGAAGCTAAGGAAGCTATGCTGATCCAGGGGAGGGGAAAATGAGGAGGAAGAGGAGGAGGAGGAGAAGACCGCAAGAGAGAAAGCGAATGAGATACGATGTACGTCGCACTATCTAATAGAGCGAGAGAAGAAGCATAGCCATGCTGCCATGCATTGGACTTGGGAGGGGGGCGGTGATACATGCCCATCGACGCGCGTCGATGATAGGTCACCCTCCATCAACACCGGATGACACGGACTCTGCATACTATGGACTACTATGGACCAAGTTCACATCTCCCGAGGGCACACTTCGACCAACGGGGACCGGTCCTTGGGAAGAATGGCCATGGGGGAGTTTCCCCTCACTGTGTCCCTCCCAGTTGGATCTTTGGTTTTGAGATCCTGGAGGGTCTGGAGCAAAGTCGGGGTCGTGAACGATGCATCCGAACGACAAGGGGCGGGGGGGAAGCATCAGAGCAGCCATCGGACCGGATGGATGGTTGGTAATGTGTGATACACAGTATACTGGTAGGCATCCTGCCATCTCTTCTTCATCTATTTATTAACGACCGCTCCGGCGGGTTTCAAGGAATCCATCTAGAACGCTTCTCCAGACACATCTTGGACAATAAGAAAGTGTTGCAGTTTGACCCGAGTACAACGGTACATATACTGAAAAGACGCTCACGACCCCCCCCAGATTATTTTTGATTGCCTTGTTTTGACTATATATCTACTGCTTTGACATCTCTCTCTCTCCTCGTCTCTCTTCTTCCTCTTGGAGCTGTATCCCTTGCGCCCCACGTCCTGAATTAGTTTTGTTCTGATTCTCTTTCTCTCTCTCTCTCTCTCTCTCTCTCTCTCTCTCTCTCTCTCTCTCTCTCTCTCTCTCTCTCTCGACGACCGCCATCATGAGCGGAGCTATCCCAGACGAGTTTGACATCATTGTCTGTGGTGGTGGCAGCTGCGGATGTGTCGTTGCCGGACGGTTGGTCTCATCTTTCTCGCTCAGACGTTGTTCGTCTCTTTTTCTCTTTGGCCACCCTCCCCCTCCCGGGGGGAAACACTAATACCTCAACAGACTTGCCAACTTGGACCACAACCTCAAGGTGCTCCTCATCGAAAATGGCGAGAGCAACCTCAACAACCCGTGGGTGTTCCGTCCGGGCATCTACCCGCGCAACATGAAGCTCGACTCCAAGACGGCCACCTTCTACCACTCGAGGCCCTCGGAGCACCTGTCCGGCCGATCCGCCATCGTGCCCTGCGCCAACATCCTGGGCGGCGGCTCTTCCATCAACTTCATGGTTCGTAGTGGTGGACGAAAAGACCCTCCTCCGGACCTTTTGATGAGAAGGAAAAAAAGGCAACCCCAGCTGACGCGGCCTCTCCCTAGATGTACACTCGTGCCTCCGCCTCCGACTATGATGATTTCCAGGCCAAGGGCTGGTCTACCAAGGAGCTGCTGCCTCTCATGAAGAAGCACGAGACGTACCAGCGAGCCTCCCACAACCCGTACGTGTACCACCCGTTCGAGGGGCCCGACCGTCTTCTTTCTGTCTTTCCATGCCCAACTCTCCAATACCCGGGAACTCTAAACCGACTAACCGTGTGATGAACGTATTGTATAGGGAAACTCACGGATTCGACGGCCCCATTAAGGTTTCGTTCGGCAACTAGTAAGTTTCCATGAGGCGGAAGGGAACCCGAACAGCTGTTGGGGAGAGGTCAATAACAAAAGGATTCGAAATCTAACCTGTGTGTTCCCTTTCTCTCAGCACGTACCCTATCAAGGATGACTTCCTCCGCGCCGCCTCGTCCCAGGGGATCCCTGTTGTGGATGATCTTCAGGATCTGACTACCGGCCACGGAGCCGAGCATTGGCTCAAGTGGATCAACCGCGATGTGAGTTGACACTATTGATACCTACTCATACATATACATAGGTAAGCCCGGTAATGAACTTGAGTTGTAACTGACCATTGTTGTTCACTTCAGACGGGCCGCCGCAGTGACAGTGCTCACGCCTACATCCACGCAACTCGGGCCAAGCACTCCAACCTCTACCTCGCCTGCAACACAAAGGTCGACAAGGTCATCATCGAGAATGGCCGGGCTGTTGCCGTCCACACCATGTGAGTTTGAATGAATAGTTATTAGTATTGGTATTAGAGAACAAACTGGAGAAGCCTCGTGGTGCTGACTGGAAGAAAACAACAACCCATAGCCCGAGCAAGCCGCTTGACACCAGTGAGCTCAAGGGACGCACGTTCAGAGCCCGCAAGCAGATTGTCATCTCGGGCGGGACCCTGTCGTCTCCTCTGATCCTGCAACGCTCCGGCGTCGGCGACCCCGAGAAGCTTCGCCGCGCCGGCGTCGAGCCCATCGTCGACCTGCCCGGCGTCGGTCTCAACTTCCAGGACCACTATCTGACCTTCTCGACCTACCGCGCGAAGCCGGGAACCGAGAGCTTTGACGACTTTGTGCGTGGAGACCCCGAGGTCCAGAAGCGTGAGTGAAGGATGGCCCCCCTCCCCCTTGACTATTTAAACATTCTTCTCATATAAAACTCCCTTGTATAGGCGTCTTTGACGAGTGGAACATCAAGGGAACGGGCCCGCTGGCGACCAACGGCATCGAGGCCGGCGTCAAGATCCGGCCGACAGCGGAGGAGCTCCAGGAGTTTGAGCGGTGGCCGACGCCGCACTTCAAGGACGGGTGGAAGTCGTACTTTGAGAACAAGCCGGACAAGCCGGTGATGCACTACTCGGTGATCGCGGGGTGGTTCGGCGACCACATGGTGATGCCGCCGGGCAACTTCTTCACCATGTTCCACTTCCTCGAGTACCCCTTCTCGCGCGGGTCGACGCACATCGTGTCGCCGGACCCGTACGACGCGCCCGACTTCGACGCGGGCTTCATGAACGACGAGCGCGACATGGTGCCCATGGTCTGGGGCTACATCAAGTCGCGCGAGACGGCCCGCCGCATGGACGCCTACGCCGGCGAGGTCGCCAACATGCACCCCGTCTTCGCCTTCGACTCGCCCGCCCGCGCCCGCGACCTCAACCTCGCCGACACCAACAAGTACGCCCTGCCGGGCAACCTCACCGCCGGCATCCAGCACGGCAGCTGGACCCAGCCCCTCAACGAGGCCGAGAGGAAGGCCGACGCCAAGAGGACCCTCAACGCCCACCGCGTCGACGGCCGCGAGCCGCTCAAGTACAGCGACGCCGACATCAAGGAGGTCGAGGAGTGGGTCAAGCGCCACGTCGAGACCACATGGCACAGTCTCGGAGTAAGTCGTATATGCGCAGTCACTGCCCGTCCCCTAAGAAAGAGAGAGAGAGAGAGAGATGAAGAGAGATGAAGAGAGGATAGAGAGAGAGAGAGACTGACAAACGATATCCAGACCTGCTCCATGGCTCCCAAGGAGGGCAACAGCATCGTCAAGCACGGCGTCCTCGACGAGCGTCTGAACGTCCACGGCGTCAAGGGCCTCAAGGTCGCCGACCTGTCCATCTGCCCCGACAACGTCGGCTGCAACACGTACGCCTTTTCTTACCCCTCCCCTTGCTCGCAACCCTCTCATAGCCAGCTAACTAACATCCCCCCTTCCCACCCTCTAGATATTCCACTGCCCTGCTCATCGGCGAGAAGGCCGCCGTGCTCGTCGCCGAGGACCTCGGGTACTCCGGCGAGGCCCTCGAGATGAAGGTGCCGACGTACCACGCCCCGGGAGAGTTTGTGCTTCACTCCCGTCTCTAATTCTGGTTGCCGCCCTGTATGCTGCTTTTTTCTTCCTCCCCCCTTCTTGTCACTTATCTCCAGTTTGGTGAAATGGGCGAGTGTACGAAAAAAAGGGGGGAAACCCCCCCAGAATGCAACACACACACACCCCCCTTTTTCTTATTGCGCGCGAATTTGAAAGCTGTTTCAGGTATACTTCTTCAATCGGGTCCGACTTGTTTGTATTGATAGGCGATAGCCCAGTCTGTGGTTTTTTGTTCAATACGAATGATGATTCAATTTCGAGCTTCGAGTCTGCCATTGAAACATTGACTGCAGTTTTACCTATATGATGAGTTCTGTGTGCTGTGAGCTCCTGCAAACTTGACTGATGTGTATCTCAGACCCTCGGTCTCAAAGCAGACTGGACTGTACGTTTTCAACTCTGATTGCGCTTTGGTTCATCCTACAATTTAGGATATCAGAGTTGCCGGTTCGCGGTCTGCTTGGTATGTTGGTACTTAGTAGTATGCATGCTTAACCAATAATTATCCCACGTATTTGCGAATATTCTCGGTAGTTAAAGCAATAAAGAATGTTGTCTATCTATCGGCCGCCAACGCAAGTATGCCAGGAGTGCAGTTTGTTTTTGTCAAGTGCATCCAATCCCCAGATTCCTCGACCCAGTTGGTCAGGGTCTGCTCGTGTCAGCGCCTGATTACCCCAAGGGCATTTCAAATCATGGAAACATCAAGGAGAATACCAGAGAGTAAGTGAGAGGATGAGAAGATGATCATTAGACCGGCGCAGGCATCTGATCCAGTAGAAACTGACACTGCGTAGACCGGCTGATGAGCTACAATTTACGCAATGGCCGTGCTTAGTTATTCCGGATTCATTCTTCATCACGTTGGTAGTTGTTTATTGTAGGCTGGACAGAGAGTCTGCCCAACAAGTTTTTAAGATTCCAAAAACACATTCATTCAATTTTCTCAAGGAATAAGAAGCCCACTAATCCAAATACAAACATAAACATAGTTCTGAAGAGACTGACG
This sequence comes from Colletotrichum tanaceti, assembly GCA_005350895.1. Taxonomy (NCBI): domain Eukaryota; kingdom Fungi; phylum Ascomycota; class Sordariomycetes; order Glomerellales; family Glomerellaceae; genus Colletotrichum; species Colletotrichum tanaceti. The sequence continues at coordinate 10,221 of PJEX01000626.1, read as the reverse complement.
CTTTCGAATATAAAATGTCCAATTCCAACTCTCCTCTTCAAGAACCGTGACACTCCATCATGGGGCCTCTACCAGCGTGAGAACTTCTGGAAGCTGGATGCTGGACAAGTTCCTCAGTTCAACACTCATAGGTCTCAAGGTTTCAAAAGCACATGTTAAGATGCTGCCCTGTAGGAGGAACAGACTGACGGAAAAGATATGAACAAGATGCTGGCAGCCGGACATGACAACTCTACTTCTTGCCTGGTTGAAACAGAACATGTTGATATAGAACAACAAATCATGTTCCGAAAGAAGTGAACCCAACTGATAGCTGCAGATATGTAAAAGTCTGCGTGAAAATTCGTGCAAGTCGATGGAGGGAGCTATCCATCATCCATGTTACACGTATCGACGAGTGCAGGTTTGTGAGAGAAGGGCACTGCATCCATCCACATTGATAGTTATTACCAGAGCCATAGAAGCCTACCAAGTCAAGTACAGTGACCAAGTCTAAATAGTAAAAACAAAATACCTAACCGTCGCAGTCTCACACGGCAATCCTTCTGTTGGAATAGGTACCGATCGGATCAACCAGGGAAAGTGGAGACGAAACCTGGCTGGACCAATCAAATCACCCGGATGCACCTCCGGCCCCGAGGTGGGTCCGCCCGGCCGGCCATATCCCGGTTGCCGTCGTTCGCTGCCCTTCAAGTTATCGTGTAGAACCTTCCCTTCTGCAACCCAGATCAACACGAATAACTTCATAGATTGCAATGACCTGTGATACCAACACCTTCCTTCCCCGCCTGTCCTCCGCTTCACACAATGTCTACAAGGTCAGACGAAGCTGGGCTCGGCGTCCTCAGCGGCGTGACGGCGACGGACACGGATACGGCCGACTTGGTCTCGCCGCCGCCGCCATACCCCAATCGCTTCGAGTCCGCCGCCGCCGCCGCCTGGTTCCAGATCGGGGTCGTGGGCGTCCTCGAAAACACCTGCGGCCCGGGGGCCAGCAGCAGCGCGGGCTCGGCCGAGCTATCGCCGTCGCCGTCGCCGTCCCCGTCCCCGTCGACGCTGCTCGTCCTGCTCGTCCTGACGTACCCGATGGCGACCAAGTACTGCAGGCTCTTCCTGAGCGCCATCTCCACCGAGCCCCGGTTCTCGAGACGGTCCTCCGCCGTCATGGAGCCCGGGGGCTGTCCGAGCCGACCCCCCGCGTCGTCGAGGAAGTGCAGCACCGGCCAGAGCCTGTGCGCGGGCCCCTTGTCCTCGACGTCGTCGCGGAGGGCGCGCAGCCAGGTCTGGGAGTCCGTGGCAGACGCCGTGCTGTTCGTCTCCTGGACGACGACGTCCCAGAACTCCCCCATCGTCAGGCCGCTGAGGATCTTCTTGACCACGGGAGGGGGAGGAGCGTCGTCATCGTCGTCGTCGTGGTCGTCGTGGTTGTGGTGGTGGTCGTCGTCGTCCCGCGGATGACCGAAGCAGCTGTCGAGGATCGTCTCGGCCACGAGGTCGACGCCCGCGGCGGCGAGCCAGAGATGGCGCTCGTCGTCGTCGAACAGGCCGACGTCCAAGGCGCTCGCCGTCACCCGCCAGAGGAAGTCGTCCGTGTTGGAGATGCCGTCGGAGGAGCTGCCCATGATCAGGCCGGGCTTCACGATGCTCACGAGGGAGCGGTAGCCGGCCGCGGCGAGCCGCTCGGCGTACCGCGCCACCAGGATCTCGGCGACGAACTTTGTCTGGCTGTAGGCCGGGTAATACAGCGTGAGCTCCCGGGCGACCTCGGAGACGTCGTCCGGGGAGGTCGACAGATGGCCTCCGGAGACGTAGGTCAAGCGTACGGGTCGGGATGTTGTTGTTGTTACAGTGTGTGTCAAGGCCGTCAAGAGGTTGACCGTGGAGAGCACGTTGGCCGGCGTCAAGGCCTGGTAGTCGGCCATCCAGTTCACGACTGCGCCGTTGTGGACCACGGCGTCGACCAAGTCGCCGTCGGCGCTTGTGCCGTCGAGGCGTGCCCAGTGACCGTCTCCGAGGCCGAGGCGCGGCATCGCCAGGTCCCCATGCCAGACTTCGATGCGGCTGGCGTACTCCTCCAACCACCAGCTGCTGCCGCCGGCCAGCTCCATGAGTCTCTTTGTCGCGTGCTCGGAGTCGTGGCCCCGCACCAGGGCGATCACCTTGCGAGTCTCTGGCCGTTGCAGGATTTGCGCCAGCAACTGGTTGCCGAGGAACCCGGTTGCTCCCGTCAGCAGGATGACCTGGACAGGACCGGCCCGCGGCTCGGTTGATCTCGGAAGAAGCGGGAGAGCAGCGAGTTTCTGGTCGTGGAATTCGATGTCGCGAAGCAAGTCGAGCTCCTCGTCTCGGTGAGAGCTGTGGCGGTCGTCGATGACGAGCTGGGCGATGTCCCGGATGGTCGCCGCGCTGTTCATGTAATTCTGGAGCGGCAGGCTGACGTTGTAGGTCTTCCGGACAAAGGTGGAGAGGGAGATGACCTGGATGGAGTCCATGCCGGCGTAGTACGGGTTGAAGTCGTGACCGCGCAGGGACTCTGCGAGGTGACGATCGCCGCCAGAGAGTAGATCGGCGAGCTTGTTGCCGATACAAACGGCGATGTGCTCATCGGCCCGTAGGAGGTCATCGGCGGCGACAGTGGCGGCAGCGGCGGCGGCGGCGTCATCTTCAACCAGCCGGGTCTCTGGGACCTCGGCAACAGACAGCGACGAGACAGAGTCTCTGAGCGCACGTCGATCAAGCTTGCCGGTCGAGGTGGAGGGGATCTGCTCGACGGTGATGAAGTGGGATGGGACCATGTACGTTGGGAGGACCGAGGCAAGCCGTTGGCGGAGACGATCAGAGAGCCCGTCGACAACATGTTTGCGTTCCGCGAAGCCGCCTGTTTGGCTGCCGAGTTCAACAAAGGCCACCAGAGACTTTGTCGAACTCGACGCCCCCGGCAGCGACAGCGCGTCGACGACGACGACGCTGCCCGACGGCAGCAGCTTGGCGAGGTGGTGTTCCACTTCGCCCGGCTCGATCCGCTGTCCGCGAAGCTTGATCTGGGCGTCTTTTCGCCCGAGATACGAAATCGTGCCGTCGGGTTTGAGCATGCCCAGATCGCCGGTCTTGTACATCCTCCGCCCGGTCCCGGTCCCGGCTCCGGCTCCGATCCCGGCCCCGGTCTCGGTCTCGGCCCCGGTCCCGGCGGCATTGCCGGCCTCGAAGTGTGTGATCCACGCCGGGTCGGTGATGAATGCTCCGGCCGTCTTTTCCGGGTCGCCGAGGTACCCGCGGGCAACGCTGGGGCCCTCGACGAGGATCTCGCCGGTGCGGCCGACGGGGACCAGGCGGTCGTGGTTGTCGGGGTCGACGATCCAGATGAGCGAGTTGGCGCCGCGGCCGATGGCGTCGGTCCTCAACCGCCGGCCGCGGCTGAGGTCGGCGGTGGTGCACACGCTGGCCTCGCAGGGCCCGTAGCTGTTGATGAGCCGGACGCGGCCGGACCAGGTCTGGACGGCGTCGAGGGTCATGGCCTCGCCGCCCATGCACACCGTCTTGATGGTGGGGAGGTCGCCGGGGTGCAGGGTGCGGGCGAAGGACGGCGTGAAGAAGGCCCAGTCGGCGCGGGATCGCGCGACGAAGCCGGCCAGGTCGTTCATGCGCTCCTCGTCCGAGGGGACACAGACGCAGGCGCCGAGGACGAGGGCGTTGACGACCTCGATGACGCTGACGTCGAAGACGTGGGCGGAGAACTGGAGGACCCGGGAGTCTCGCGACATGTCCATGGCGCCCGCGTGGGCGTGCGCCGCCGAGCACAGCGTCCGGTGCTCCTGGACGACCCCCTTGGGCTCGCCCGTGCTGCCGGACGTGAAGAGGACGGTGGCGGCGTTGTGCGGTTGGACATGCACATCCGCGCCGGACAAGGGGGCGACCTGGAGCTCCTCGAGCCGGGCAAACAGACCCGCGTCGACGACGACGACACGGACGTCCTCCCCCGTGTCCGTGAACATGGCGGCGTTTGCGGCCGAGGCCACGACGACGCTCGCGGCCGTCTTCCGGACGACAAACGCCTTGCGTTCGGGGGGATGGGCCGGGTCGAGAGGCACCATGGCGCCGCCGGCCTTGAGGATGGCGAGCATGGAGACGACGGTGTAGACGGACTTTTCGAAACAGTAGGCGACCTTGACCTCTGGCCCGACCTGGAGCTCCGCGAGGACGCGGGCCAGTCGGGAGGTCATCACGTCCAGCTCGGCGAAGGAGAGGAGGCCGTCCCAGGCGAAGACAGCCTGGGCCTCGGGCCGAGAGCGGGCATGCTCTTGGAACAGGTGGTGGACGCAAGAGTCGACGGTGTAAGGGGTCTGCTCGTTGCACTTGCGGATATCAGCGAGGTCGTGGGAGGTCGGCCAGCTGGAGAAGTCGTGGATGAGTTGGTCTTCCCCCTCGCTCGACACCAGAAAGTCCAAGGCGCTCTCAAAGTAGTCGAGGAGGCGCTCCATCATCCGGGAGGGCTCGTCATGATGATGATGCTGATGAAAACACCGGGTGTCGTAGTTGACGTTGACGAAGACGGACCGCCGCCCGAGGTTGCACTCGACCATGACGGCGTGGGACCGGAACTTGTCGAGATCCTGCGGCCTGTCGACGCCGATAAAGGGCCCGCCGCCGCGTCCGCCGCGTCCGCCGTCGACGGCCATGTCGACCTCGGGCTGGACGATCATCATGCTCTGGAACTCGCAGGCCGCCCGGCACGCCGCGTTGACCCGGGCGATGTTCTGCATGCCCATCTGCTCGTGGGGGATCATGTCGACGGCGCTCATCTGGACGGTCTCCAGCAGCGCGCGGGCCGTCAGAGGCTTGTCACTCTTGCCGCCGCCCGGCCCGCACCGGACCCGCAACGGGACCGTCGCGATGGTGGGGCCGAGGACGGCCTCGATGCCGTCAAAGGGCGCGTTCCGGCCGGAGGTGGTGACGCCGAACACGACGTCGTCGGAGCCGCTGAAGCGGCTGATGACCAGTGCCCACGCCGCGCGGAGTATGGTCGTGACCGTCGCCCCGGTGCTTGATGAATGTGATACCGGGAAAGATACCGTTCGACGAGCAAAGGCCGAATGGTTCTGTTGTCCCGGCGTGCTCGTATCATTATTGATACTATTATCATGAATATCCGTCAACGGCTTTGGCGGGAACGTATTATTAGTGGCCTCGACTCCCTCAAACACCGAGCTCCAGTATCTCGACGCGGACTCCCGGTGCATGCTCTCGCGGCAGTACTTGACAAACGAGGCAAACGAGGCAGACGAGGCCTCGGCGGGCCGGAGAGCGCCGGCAAAGGCGGCCCGGACGGACTGCAGGGTGAGGGCGACGGCGTGGCCGTCCGTGACGGCGTGGTGGACCGTCCAGACCATGCGCGAGGCGCTCCCGTCGTGGGCGGCGGCGTCGTAGACGATGCCGAAGCGGTTGAGCGGCACCCCGAAGCTCGAGGGCTGCTTCAGGTCCGTCTCGAGGTACTCTTGGAGGCTGCAGCTCTCGCTCCAGGCCAGGCTCTCGCGGACGACCACTTGGAGGATACCGGAGGAGAGCGTGTCGACCAGGCGGGTGCGGAGGATCCCGTGGGCCTGGCCCACCGCCTCCCACGCCCTCTTCAACCTCGCGATGTCGGCGTCTGCCGGGAGGTGCAGGACGTACTGCACCAGGTACGAGTTGGCGGTCGAGGTCGACAGAGCCATGAGTCCCTCTTGTAGGGGCGTGCAGGGGAAGGCATCCTCAATGTCCTCGACGCCGGCCAGGCCGCACTCCTCCGCGATCTCGGCGAGGACCTCTGGCTGCCGGCTTGCGCCGCCGCCGTCGTCGACCAGAAGTTCCAGCGGTTGTTGCGTGATGACGGCCGTGGTATCACCGTCAGCCCTCCTCTCCTCGCGGCTCTCTGTCGGAACAAGGCAAAGATCCTGCAGCACGGGGGTCTTGAAGATCTGCGCGACGCTCAGCCGCAGCCCCTTTCTCCGCGCGGCGGCGACCAGCCCGATGGCCGCCAGAGAATCCCCCCCGAGACGGAAGAAATTGCTGGTTGCGGGTATCTGAATCATCGCGGCCGGCCGGATGTGGATGCCGAGTACTTCCGTCCAGAGCTGCCGCATCAGCCGGAGCCGGTCCGTCTCTTCCACCACCACGACCGGCTTCTCGGCGTTCTTCTCGGTGTTCTTCTCGGTTGGAGCGAACGAGTAAAAGTCGTCTGCCGTGAGGGCCTCCGCCTCGCGACGCAACCGCTTGACGTCTGCCTTGCCGTTGGGGCTCAGGGGCAGGTAGTGGAGAGGGATGTAGGTCGAAGGATGCATCCACGACGGGAGCCTCCGGGCGATGTCGTCCTGGGCCTTGGGGATCGCTTCCGAGAGAGACGTGTCAGTAGTTTGCTGTTGCTGCTGACGATCACGAGACATGATGCAGGGCGACTGCGAGAGCTCCCGCTCGCTGCTGCTGCTACTGCTGCTGCTGCTGCTGCTCTTTTCCATGCAGACGAAAGCCACGAGAGCCTTGGACCGGGGCTTGTCCGCCGGCCCCGGCCGCTCGAGGACGTCCACGACGACGTCCGCCGCCGCGGCACCGAACGCCGCCCGCAAGTGGTGCTCGACCTCGGACGCCTCCAGGCGCTGGCCGGCAATCTTGAGCTGCGTGTCCTTGCGTCCCTCGAAGTGGATGATGCCGTCCTCGTCGAACCGGCATATGTCGCCGGTCCTGTACAGCCTGGACCGGGACCGGGACCCGGACCCGGACCGTCGACCATCGGTGGTGTACTTGGCCAGCCAGGGCGGGTTGCGGATGAACGCCCGGTTCGGGCCTTGGTCCTCCGCAAAGTTGAGGTAGCCTCTCGCGAGCTGCGGGCCCTCGAGGAGAAGCTCCCCCGGCGCCCCGACAGGAGAAAGCCGGCCGGGGTCCTCCGGGTCGGCGATCCAGCAACGCGTGCCGACGCCCCGGCCAATGACCCCGGCCTTGGCCGAAGGAAGCAGACGGTGCATGGTCGAGAAGACCGTGTTCTCGGTCGGCCCGTAGCCGACAACGAGATTGCGCGGGTGCCCGGGCGCCGACGCCGCCGCCGCCGCCGCCCATCTCTCGATGTTGTCCTGCCCTACCGGCTCGCCGCCGAGCACGACCGTCGTCAGGCCGGGCACCTCGGCCGGGTCCAGCAGCCGGATCAGCGAGGGCGTGAAGAAGGCCCAGTTGACCCTCTTGTCCCGTATCACGGCGGCGATGTCGTCCAGCCGCTCGTCCGCCGACGGCACCACCACGCACCCGCCGAACGCGAGCGTCGTCAGCATCTCGGCGACGGAGGCGTCGAACGTGTGGCGGGCGTACTGGAGCGCCCTGGTCTCCCGGCCGAACCCCGTGGCCCGGCCGTGGGACACGACGGCGGCCGCGCACGCCGCGTGGTCGATCATGACGCCCTTGGGCTCCCCCGTGCTCCCCGAGGTGAACATGATGTAGGCCAGATCCCATGGCCGCGGGGAGGTCGAGGAGAGCGGGCGCGGCGGAAGTGTTGTGTAAGTGTTCGGGGTGGACGACGACGACGACGACGACGACGACGACGACGACTGGATCCACGCTTCGTCCAAGGCAACCACGTCGTCCGAGAGCCTGAGCACCCGTTGCTCGTGATTTCTGGAGCAGAGGATCACCTTGGCCTGGACCTGACCCAAGATGTACGAGATGCGGCTGTCGGGCTGGGACGGGTCCAAGGGCACAAACGCGCCGGAGGATCGGAGGACCGCCACCGTGGCAACGGTGTTCCAGACGCTCTTGTCGAAGAAGAGCGCGACGGTGGACTCGGGGCCGACGCCTCGCTGCCGTAGTTCACGGGCAACCCTGCCCGACGCCTCGTCCAGCTCGGCGTACGACATCCGGCCATCCCACGCCTCGATGGCCGGGCTCAGGGGCGCCTCGCGGACGCTGCGCTCGATCAGCCGGTGCACGCACGTGTCGTCGTCGTCGTCGTCGTCGGGCCGCTCGGGGAGGAGGACGCGTTGGTTCCAGTCCAGGCACTGCTGGTGGTCGAGGCCGTTCAGGAGATCCATGTCGGACAGCAGCTGCGAGCATGGGTGCGAGACGATGCTCTGCAGCGCCTGGCGGAACGTGGCCAGGACCCGTCTTGCCTGCCAGTCCGACGAGCACCAGGACGGCGTGTATTCGCACCTCAGCAGGATGCCCTTGGTGAAGGGGTCCCAGCTGGCTGTGAAGAGGACCTCGATCTGGGGGGGTTTTGGGTCAGTCGTGAACTCATGAGCGCGTGATCAAGGGGGTCTCTCTTGTCATGCATGTGTGACGTACGTTTGTGTCAATACTCTTGACGCTAGCCAGAGAGGGTATGTCTAACAGCGTTTGGATGTCTTCTTCAAGCGCGATGACTGATAGGGCATGTCTGAAAGTTGCCTCTGGTGCCGACTGAGAGGCCGTGGTATCATCGTCGCTAGGAGTAGGGCCGGCCTCCTCCTCTTGGAGAAGCGTCACAACCCTTTCGTTCCGGGGAAGCCTCTTGCTCCAACGTCGCCATGTCGCCTCGCTCCCTTGGAAGACCAGACTGGCGGACTCGGCGGGCCAGAAAGCCTGTAACGAAATTGCGCAGGCAAGCCGAATGACCGAAGAGGCCGAACATCGAGCTTGTGTCTTGAGTCTTTGGAACTGGTCGTGATGGAAGAAGAGAACTTCCGCAGACTTGGAGTCTGACCGGATAGGCGTATCAGTATCGGCATGGACCAGCATCTTGTCTACTTTGTAGAGCCAAGAAAAAGAGGCAGAGATAATTTGATAAAGCAGCTTGGCGTTGAAGGACACTCTGTCAACGGGGTGGAAGTACATATAGGTGTAAAAAGGGGGCATCGGCCTCTTGAGAGAAAACCTCTGTCGTGTGATGATGAATAGCACAATATCCCAAAAGCCTGGCTAGTACTTACTCAGTCCAAGGTCATCAAGGCAGCAACCTCTTTCCATGACATTGTAATCTCAGGGGGCAACCAGGAGCACACCACTTTCGAAAGACACCCCCCTAACGTCGAGGGGTGAAAATCTCTTCTGCTTCACGGGCACGGGGGCAAGCGGAGACCTAAGCGTGAGGTCATCCGAGTTTCGCCACGGCAAGGTGCACTTTTGTTGGAAGAACCATATTGGGAATGATCAGAAACTGCTTTGCCTTCTTTGGCTAGAGGCGGATGGACCACGGCCATTGCATTCGTCTGACTGGTCTTCAGGGGTTGGATTCCGTTACACGATTATACGAGGGCCTTTGGCCGAGAGAGAGAGACCGAGGGAGAGAGATAGAGAGAGAGAGAGAGAGAGAGAGAGAGAGAGATGAAGACCGATCACCGAGGTTCCGAAGGAGTCAACATGGTTCAAGAGCTGATAGTTCGTCGCTCCTCATCTCAAATCTGACCGAGTACGAATGGCACAGTCGAGTGATAAGTCCAAAGTACCCGTACCTTGCCCACCCAAAAGGGGGTTGTCGCCCACGGGGAAGCATCCGGAGCATTAAAGACCAATCCAGACTCTCGGGCGTGATCCATGGACCATCAGGACCGAGTAGGGGCGTACAGCCTCAGTCCGTTTTGCCAGGGAACGTGTTGGGATGACGATCCCTCGACACCGAATCTGGCAATAGTACGGAGTACTCAGGCGAGGTGGTGACGTGACGAAGTCGGAGGAAGAGGGTGGGAGAGAAGAGGCGAGGCAGGATTCGAGGAATGGGACTACGATGGTAAGCACAAGAGGCGATTCCTCTCAAGACCATGCGGTATTTGTATTGTAACATGCAAGTGTTCGTCAGATGTTATTAACGACTCAGAATTCTTTCGGAAAGAGTCTCATGAGCGGTGAACCAAAAGGTAGTCAGTCGACTTATACAACTCGAAACCCGAAACTACAGACTACAGTAATTAATACGCATCTGCAGTACGTGAGACTGCAGCCTTACGCATCGGCAGTAACCTGCAAAAGCTGCAGCATGCACCCCAAAGTGGAGATATTCATCGATTCCGGGTCGCCGGGCTTTCCTCTTCTTCTTTTGGCTTACTTTAGGTTGACCACCGTTGTACTCGAAACCTGTGTCTCTCTCAGACTCTCCCTCTCTCTTGCGGGCGTTGAGGCTGACTGACCCGTCTGACGGGCTTATCGCCTCCGAACTCGTGGAACACGAACCATGACCAAGGCCTATGCTGACAACCGAGATGAAGACAAGAGGAAGTGGGTTTCTAGAGGTCC
>PJEX01000625.1:0-17933 GCA_005350895.1 Colletotrichum tanaceti | reverse complement strand
GGGGTGAATGGGAGCTGACCGCCGGCCGCTGTTCATCCCAGCACCTGAGCACCATGAAGCGCAGTGCGGTTACGAAGTGATCAGGAGGATGGAGGTCTTTTGCCCCCAACATTCCGACCAAATTGGGGAGATCGTGATCTTCGAAAGCTCTGGAGAGAGAGAGGGCGCCGTACACCCCTCAAGCCATGCTGCTATGTACAGCAACACAGCAATCAGGCATCCGACGACATGCCATTGGCACTTTGGTCTCGTCACGATGCTTGGCTCTGCTGCCTCACAAATATGACGATGCCGCTGCGTTCGAAGCTTCTCGCAACGTGAAAATCTAGTGCCTCTGCCTCGAAAAAAAAAACCCAGTTCTGATCGTTCGGGTGCTTGCTCGGCGGCCCGATATAGGTCTCTAGGTGATGAATTGCGTTTGGCTCTGTTGTGACATAGTTTGATGCTGACGATGAAAAAGTCAAAACGAGGGATCGCAAGGAGAGGAGGCGGCATTATCGCGGCTTTTGAGTGTCTCATTGAGTTGCCAGCCTTAAGGAAGCTCGGAGCTTCTTGACTCTTGACTCGGTCTGTCGCCTTGCAAACAGGTGGCGCATTTTGTTGCGCTTCTCTATCGCATTGTCAACATCAAGACTTCTCGAGGCACAAGACCAGAGCTACCCTGGAACGAGTAGATGTAGTTCGCAGGATGACCCAAAACACGCTTGCTATCATGAGAAGCACTTCTTCAACTCATGATGAGGCTAGCCCGAGAACGAGCCTGATAATTGCCCGCGGAGATTGGTGTGACCAAGGTCAACAGATCCAACGAGTTTGGCTAGCATTTCGGAGACATCATAGATAGAGACGCTGAAAATTTACGAACGAGCCCAAATAACAACAATGCTCTCTGTTTATCGAATTCTTAGATACTGCCAATTTGCTAGAGACTGTCTCTTCTGCAGCCTGCTCGTTGGGTAGTCAGGATCTAGCTTGCAGTCATGGGCGTGGCAACGGCCTTCGCCATTGTGCCTTTCCCTGGTTATGTGTGAAGCCCCAAAGGCTGGCTGCTCCTAACACAATGCTACAAATAGAACTATGTGTCGTGACATTGGACCGACATGCTCAGGTAGATAGTGTTGGACGGCTGAGGCCAATGCGATTATTTCGATGAGACGTTACAGACTTCACTCCAGGGTATCTCCGGAATAAAAGAATAAAAAAATTCTTCAAGTTCGGACTTGCGAGGCTCGTAGCCACACTTCGGTAAACGTGAATTTTTTTTATTAACAAAAATGTCTGACCGCTCGTCTAAGCGCCAATAGCCATTGCTTTCGCAATGACGGTGCTGGAATTGACGACGACATTACAAGGGGCAGTCAGACAGAAGTTAGGTACCTATACTGGGGGTGATACCTAGTCCTAGTTACCTACCTACCTGGGTACCTAAGGTAGGTACTTACACAGTGAAACTCTGCACCACTTCTTCCCTCCCTATCCGGATTCACATACAGCAGGAAGACAGAAAGACTCTTCCTTGCACTTGATTCGATCACGCGACTCCATTATCTTCGACACCGCGTTTCAAAGAGCCTCGTCCCTTGGTAGAGGCAAAAAGGTGTCCCTAAAAAGAATGCCAAAACTTTTTTAAACAGGAAGTAATTTATCCTGACCCCTCCCCTTCTTCAATCACGATGCGAGGGTCGGTGGAGTCCTCGGCATTGGTTCGGAATCGGCATGAATGAAACACCTTTTTGGGGACGTTGCCGCAGGAGCCATCCGAAAGTACGGCGTCATTCATCGCACAATGGGCAGGCACGCTGGATCCGCCGAGATGGTAGCTTCTGGAACGATGAAACGGGCAAGTTTTACCTCTACGTGGACGATGACGATGACTGATTTCCACCAGTATTCGCGTTCGTCAACGTCTGACCGTAAGCTACGAAGACTTCGAATGCGGTCATGTAGTTTAACACCGGGCCATGGAGAGCCTAAGAACGCTGCACTGGTTCACGGAACAGCGCGCAGAATGGCTTCCTGACAATAAGAAGGACACGCCGAGTCCAGTTCTCAACTTCGTCCGAAATTAGATTTGATTGGAGCCACCGATCTGAATTGAACACTGATAATAACTGTAAGAAAGTAAAACCCTAGTCAGGGCATCGTTTCGAGGGACTGTCGGGGTCAAACAATGCCAACAAAGTCGCTGCCATGGCAATGTGTTCCCGGACCACACGATCTGGCAAGCTGGGGTCTTCCATTTGGCAACGTGCTGAGGGTACGATCGAGGTCCTGGACACTGGCGATAGCGATGAGACACAGCTAATCGCTTGTCAGGACCGAGCGAACGGTCCTTTTCTGCAGCGACTTGGAAAAAGACTCTGCTATTCCTATGTACGAGTTTATAAGAATGTGGTGTATCAGGTCACCTAGCAGACGGCCCGTACTCCTGTTTCCGTTCCAAAAGGTAACAGAAACGAGCTCCGAGTGGGGTCACAGCCCTTGCCGTTGGGCATGGGATGGATACCTACGCATGCAGACCGAACACTGTCCTTCCGCCCCCCGGTGGTTCGGCACGAACCCGACGTACTAGCTGGTCGGGCCGTACCAGCACACCGAGACAAAACCCGGATGGAAGACGTCAGTCAACTTCGGCCAACTCGGCCGGGGTGGCGGTGCACCGCAGTGGGGGTGGCGACAGTGCGGGGATAGGGGGACCTGGCCCTTCAACCCCGTGAGACCGTCACCATTGTGGACCAAGGTTCTCCGGGCCGCAACACCATCCATCTTGCACGCGTTATTTGGGCGATGATCTTGGCCTGCGATTTCAAATATCCACAAACAGAGCCCTTTTAATAACTGTCAGAACCATGAAAATCGACCGCAATCCGACAACCACAGGCGACGAGGCTTGCTGCACCTGCGCGAGGCTCCTTGCCACCGTCCCCCGGCACAGCACCGCCACTGAGAAGCCACTCCCGGACGACAGGCGACTCGAGTGCTGCTCTCGTGTAATCTGCGGAAACTGCATCCATGTTGGCCGACCCTGTTTCCCCTCGTCGTTCCCGGCCGGGCTTTGGACGTTGCTGACCGCATGCAGAACAACCCCCGCTTCGCATCCTACTGCCCATACTGCCAAACCTCGTCGGCGCCCTCGGTGCTGCCCCCGAACCTCAGGGACCCGCCGTCGTACACCTCCTTCCCGCCGACCCACCACCTCTCTTCCGGCGCCCCGGCCGCCGCGCCGCCGCCATATACGCCTAACGCCGCCGCCGACGTGCCCCCCGACGAAAAGAGCGGCGGCGGCAGCGCCTCGTCATCCTCCACAGCGGGCACCCCGCCTGAAGATACCCTCCACTTCCTCGATCACGAGCACGACACCGTCGCCTCACTGTCTCTCCGTTACGGCGTGCCCGCCGCCGTCCTCCGCCGCGCCAACAACATCACCAGCGATCACCTTCTCCATGGCCGCCGGACGGTGCTGATTCCCGGCGAGTACTACACTGCCGGCGTTAGCCTTTCGCCGCGGCCTGTCGAGGGCGAGGAGGAGGAGCTGCGCAAGAGCCGCATCCGCCGCTTCATGACGGGGTGCAAGGTTTCTGACTACGACGTCGCCGTGTTGTACCTCGAGCAGGTCGGCTACGACGTCGCCGCCGCCATGGAAGCCTACTCGGACGACGAGGCCTGGGAGAGGGACCACCCCGTGCAAGAGGGCGGGAAGAGGGCCAAAGCTCCTCCGCAAAACCGCGGGCCGTTTTGGAGGGGATCTGCGTGAGACCCAAGGAGGATTGTGTGAGAGATGATTTAGTGGGAGTATATCTTTGTTTGACACGTTTACACGGCGCAGGAAGGGCCGGCGTTGGGGGCATCTGATATTTATTAGAACTCTTCATCATTTGCATCGTCATCATGTCCTGAACCACCCTACGGCTCTGTTTGGCCTGTATAAAAAACGCCGCTACCATACATCCGTTGTAACGCTTTGTACACAATACAAGCAACATGCCCAGACGTCATGGTCTCCGTCTTTTGCGCAAAGACCTGTCCGGGGAAGCAAACATGCCCCATGCTAAAGAAAGAAAAAAACCCTACCATCCGCCAGCCCGCGGCCTTAAAAGGCGGACCGCGTACGGATGTCTGAGATCTTCCTCTCAATCTCCCGCACCGAGCGGTCCAGCTCACCGGCGATCATTTGCTTCTTTTCACTGGGCAAGAGAGTGTACCTCTCACATAGGTCACCGTCGATGACGCCCTTGACGGGGACGTAGTAGCTGCGGTACATGAGGTGATCCCTGCCGGCGAGCGGCGCGTCCTCGGTGCGCATGTGCTGTTCGAGGTTCTGAAAAAAGTCGACGTCCTCGCGCGTGACAAAGGGGATGAAGACACCGATGGTGCCGTTGATGCCGCTCCAGAGAAGCACATCCTGGCCACCGACGACCAGACTCGTCTTTGTGATGCTGGTCGGCACGTCCTGGGTGTATGAATGGCTGAGGAGGCTAAGACGGTGGGGGGTGCCGTGGAGGTAGTCCCTCGTGTTAAGAAGGTGCAGACCGCCCGACTCTTCATCGGCTTCGTGGGTCGCCTTCTCCGGACAGCGGACGAGGAATACGTTGCCAAACTTGTCGCCTCCAACAACCGTTTCATAGTCTACCATGGTCGTGCACGTGACCCATCTGGAGATGGTATCGTCGACGAAGGGAATGAGCTTGTTGGTGGTGGGCTTGTAAACAACGTAGGTGATTCCGTGCTGGACGTCGCCGACAATGATACGACTTCCTTGTGTGCTCAGCGACACAATCAGCTGCGGTGCCACGTCGGCTTGAGCCTTTCTGAGCATCTGCCTCAGGCCCAGGTCGTATATCCTCAGAGTCTGGCCGATACCGGCGAGCAGCCTTCCTTGGAAACCCAGAAGTGCAGATGGGGGCTCCTCAACCTTGGTCTTGTGAATGAATTCCAGCTCGTGGCCATCTTCGCTGAAACGGTATACGTGGATGTAACCCTCAGAGAACTGGCGGGGATTGACGACCATGTCTTTGCCTGTGCCGACAATCAGGAAACTTTCATTGTCCTGGCTAGCAAACGACACTATCGCAGCACTGACGGCTGCTTCATTGTTGTCGAGGTCAACGGTCTGCAAAACCCGTTGCTCCTCAGATAACGGATCGATAACACTGATACATGAAGCCCATCGGCCCTTGCCTTTGGGGTATCCAAACTCATCAGGTGGGAGAATCCGGGCGTCGCCATTGACGACACCGGGCTCTGCGATGAGCTTGGCACGAAGATCAGGCGGCAGAGTGTTGTTGTCTGCCTCGACAGTGTAAAACATGGGGTGCTCGGGGTGCTTGAGAAGACGCCTCGGAGTGTAGCTAAGGGGTATCGATTTTTGTGTAATAGTATCTCCGAGGTTCTCAATTGCAAAAATTCTTCGTCTCGTTAGCTTCTGATCAAACCGCGAAGTTCACACAAATGAAGGTAATGATATGACTCAGTAGGAACAATTGGTATGTTGCGTAAGACCTCATAGCACTTTGGCATAGGATCCCAAATTTCTCATCATGTCATAGAAGGGGGGGGAGGGGGGGTAACGGAGTAAATGCTCACCTCAACGATTGACCTTGGATGCCAACAACACCTTCTTCGCACTGCTCACTGCTGAAGTTCCAGACCCATTCAAGGTCAACGTAGTTCAAGGGCGTAACCAAGAAGCCTCGGCTGATCGGGTCGGAGTATCCAAGCCACGGACGTGAGCTCAACCCTATTACACAAGTCCTTCCTTGGACAGTAACTTGGAACAACCGCACCGGCTTGGGACCCAGGAACTTTTGTCTCGTGTCGGTCAATTCTCCCGTGATTTCGTCCAACACTGTACGAAGGTAGACACCAGAGTGGAGGCCGATGTGAAGATAGAGAGTTGATCCGCCAGACGAGGAGTCGTCCATGGCAATGATTGCCAAGGACGACGGAGGGGCAGTCAAAGCTTGCACTGACTTGCTCTCGAGCGTCGACTCAGGGTCCAGCGAAAGCACGCGCACGGTGCTGTCATCGCAGCCAACGGCCAAAAAAGAGCTTCGCAGGCGTCCTTCCGGAACTTCGCCCAAGCTCAAACAGGTAACGGTTCCGAACATCTCCTTTTTCTCGTCATACTCAGCCAAAGATCCATCGCCGTCCATTTCGAAGTAAACGATCTCACCCGAGCTGAGGGCGACGGCAACCTGGTGCTCATTTGTGGTAGCAGCGACAATGGACCGATGCTGTGGCGCTGCCCACTCGTTGACATGGCCATGTCGAATGTGACGAATGCCCTTGGGATGAACCTGAATGAGGCCATCTTCACCGAGCAGTTGTGCCGCCAGGGTAGGCACAGATGTCAAGAAGCCGGAGTCACTGACTTCTTCGACAGTCTCGCCAATGCTTAGAACGAGCGTTCCGTTTGTGAAAGACAGGACAATGTAGGCGTCGTACTGGTCGCCGCGGTTCAACTTCAGCGTCCACACGGCTGAGGGGATACCGGGTAGCTCTGAAGCGACAATCTCGTTCACTTCTAAGCCGTGCTTCAACATCCTGAATGTGCTGCGAGCCCCGTTGCCGCAGGCTGTGTAGATTTGGGGTGCGTCCTCGCCGGTAAGGTTGGCCACCTTGCAGTCGAGCAGAGGGTTCATGGAGTCAATGCTCTCGACGAGGGCAAGGTTCTCCAAGGGTCTTGGGTGAAAGTAAACAGCGTCATAACCAGCCTTGGGATCCGTAGGGAAGTCGTCGCTCGAGAACTCCAGCTCGTCATCGTCGTCCCCGAGCTTCTCGAACTGGTAGAACTGGTGGTTGCCGAACTGACTAGCAGCATACAGGAAACCACTCTTGAGAATGCACAAGCTCGATGAGACCGGAATGGTATCGAAGTACTTTATCTTGAGCCTCTTGACTTCGCCAGTGGGATTCCCGTCGGCGTCCTCGACCATGTCGAGCGTGGCCTTAAAGAGATCGCCGTCTTCGGTCTGCAGGAGGAAGAAAAAGGCGCCGGCACTACCTTTGAGCTTGTGCATCACACCGGAGACAGCGTGACGTTTTCTCGAAGGGTCTTCCGTTGCACCACGTCTACGCGGGATTGGTACGCGGAAGGCTTCTTGGTTCGAATGCCTGTATGTGATGTTTTCCTCTCCGCAGACCAAGACGCCACTAGGACCGTCTTGACCACCTGGCACCTGGAAAAGCATTGACGCCGTGGGGTCGACGGATTCGGACCATTTCCGGACGACGTGGTTCAGTCCGAGATCCAACTCGTAGTACACAAGCTGAGTCTCCGCTTCTCGAGCCGCCTCCCCTGTGGGATCTTGGTCTGCTTCTGTATACTCGATTTCGAGCGCGGCAAAGACCGGGTTCGCGTAGCCGACATCCAGAGCGACCATGGACAGCACCAGAACGCCGGGCTTGTGTGCTTCCAGAGGCGATGAGATTGTGAGCTCGGCCTGTGAGTTGCGGTTGAGAACGTAGACAAGTTTGTTCTTCTCCACCGAGGCAATCAAACACGCTCTGCCCTTAGGATCGCAAGCTAGGTATTCCCCGGGGATGACACGTCGCACTCCAGACTTGCCAAAGGTCTCCAGATGAAGACGCTGGAACCGATTCTGCGCGGGAATGTACTCGATGATGGTGATCCTTCCAGAGTCAGTCGCGAGAATAAGGTAGTCTTTTGACACACAAGGTCAGCACAGTCCGATGACAATCACATCTCGCTTCCAAAGTCAAGCGGCATTGACTGCGAGGACACCTGTCGCGACCGGCAAGCTTCTCACAAATCACTAAGTGAAGCTTCAAGTGGGATTGGGACACGAGACTTACCCTTGTTGCTCCCAGCCAGCCGAAACGCGGCCATGGATCGAATGATGCCGAAAATGTCGTGTGAGAGCACGGTGATGACCTTTCCTTGCGACGGGTCTGGGCGGAGCAGTGTCAACCGCGATCCCGATGCCGTCACAATGTTTTGCTCCTTCGTTCCCGAGAACTGACCCAACACCGCCTGGGTGACGTTGGTAGGCGGCTGAAGGGTCAGCGAGTATAAGAACATGTTCGAGGTCGTCGCCATGATTGCAGGTGAGCGCAGATAGCCTGCGCGGCCTCAAGGTTTCGAGCTCGAATGGATGGGCGAAACACGAGACGCGATGGTGTTTTGTAGCGATGGTGGGTGGAGAGGAGGCTGGGGAGCTCCAGCACAAAATTTCAGAAGCTTCCGTTCCCACTTGAGGCCTGATACATAATCGTTAGGTGTAGTGGGGACGAGGCGGCACCGGCGTCTCGTTTTTCCGACCCACCCAAAATTTCGGGTCGGCATCCGTACGGGGTGCGAGCTCTCGCAGTCGCCGGAACAGTGCTGCTCGTGGTAACATCGCAGGTCACACACAACTGGGCCTACATCGAATTTGCCCAAGATGGAGCCGGCATTGCGAAGAGCAGCATCTAGCGTATGCGGACAATGTTCCTCGACGCTGCGGAGGCAATTGATGGCTAATGGATCCTCGAGAACCGCCCCTCGGCTTGCATCAGCCTACGCGACCCGAAGCCTCCATTCCACCGTTTCGCGGAGATCCAAGGCGAACAACGTGCTTACAAGACAGTTCTCTTCAACGACGAAAGCCTCGCAAGAAGCGGCGGCTGCCAAACTCGCGGTCAGCGAAACCCCGGCCCCTAAACTTCGATCGGACGACTTATTCCATTCCTTCACGAACTCACCCATCCCGGAGATCCGCCGCCGTGCGGCTTTCATGAGACAGCATGCGTATTGCCCTCACCCAGAGCACCGCGCGACTCGAGTCCCCACAATTGCTCCTCACGGAGAGGAAAAACAGGCGCAAACAGGCCAGCTTGCGCCAGCGCACGTCGATTTCGAATGCCCCGACTGTGGAGTACCTGTTTGCTGCAGCAAGGAACACTGGATGGACAACTACGAGGCTCATCTCGAGATCTGTGACACCTTGAGGGAGATCAACGAGGACGACCACGATCTTCGGTCCGGCCGCGCCTTCCCCGAGTTCGTCATGGCGGAGGATCAGATGCCCGAGGCTGTCGTCAACATGACGAACTGGGATACCTTCATGTACAGCCGAGAGTTCGAGGCTGTGAATGACGAGCGTAGCATGCGCCAGGTCACGAAGATGCTCACATACCCTGTCACGATTGGTAGTGTCCTCCATGAGTTGAGCCCCTACAGTATTAAAACGGGAGAGAGATTGACGAACGAGGGTTTGAAGAGTTTGAGTGGTGAGTTGCGAACAACGATGGTGGAGTAGGCCCAGGACTGACATCACGATAGCGCTGCGATACACCCTCCACCCTCCCCTATCTGGAAAGGGCACAACAATGAAAGACCTTCGTCCCGAGGCCCCCCCTGTGCGAATCTTCTGCCTGGGAGCTCGTGCCGAATCATCTTTGCCCAGAAATGTTTGGCTTCAGCTTGCGCACCTATTCCCCGAGAGCAAGATTCATCTCATCTTCATTGGTCCCGAGAGCATGGCGAATCGCGATGACGAGTTCCCGTTGCCGCCGCGAACCCCCGAGAACCCCTTCGGCATGGTGGTTGAGGACCGGATATCCCACAAGATGAAGATCAGCACCATCGTGGACTACTATCACACCATTCACAAGACTGGGTACTTTGCGCCGTATGACCCGTACTTCGACTGTTTTTGCCTCTTCCACCCTGGTCTGGGCCACCCGGCAAGCAGCCACGAGTGGACAGAGACGCTCCCCTTGCTTCTGGAGACCAAGCTCCCCATCATCGCCACAGGTTACACGCAGTTCGACATGGAGAGAGATATCGAATGGGTTCGCAAGACGGCGGCTGGCGAGTTTGATGTGCTGCTGGAGCCTGGCGAGAATCTCTTCCGCAGCTTGAGGTGGGACATGAACGACCTGGATCCCCAGGACGTCAGCTGCGGAAACTGGGGTGTGTGGGCGTTCCGTGGAAAGAGGTACGCGATTCCGCCGCTCCAATGACATGATTCGGTGCTAACTTGCGATAGATACGAAACGACCAAGAAGGACGAGGAATAGGTGGCAGCTGTCTTCGAGGGAGACATGAAACAGGAGGTGATGCCTGGTCCAATACATAGGCTCTGTAAATAAGTGTAGTATACTGTCACCAGCATGTGCATTGTACAACAGGAGATGGAAATTATGAAGATCAAGTCGACTCTTATCTGCCTTCACTGTCGTAATTTCTTTCGCATTCGATCGGAGGGTATGCCCGTCGTTCCGCATTCCCCCAAGCGCACCGCGACAATGCTTGGTCTGAGATACTTGTGCTAATGGCTACCTGGGTGGGTCAAGTCAACAATTTTGACATGACGAACAATGACTAGAGTCAAGCAATGTACCTGGCGCGTAGAATTTATTGCGAAACTTATCTAGCGCAAACGCGGCCGGCACACACGGGGTACGAAGATAGGAGACCAGCGCATGCGTTGTCAAGTGTCCCGGCAGGTCGGGTCCGGCGGTCGGGGGGCCAGTGCCGGTTCGTCCCATGCAGATGCGGGCCAGTCCGGTAGGTGCGGCTTGCCTTAGTTCTTTAAGTCGCTCGGGGGAAGTAGCGCACAGGGCACAGGGGAGACCGGCCCTTCCCTGCCACCGACCAGTACCTACCTACTGGGGTTGGGGGAAAGTGCCCCCCGTTTCCCACCTATCGTCACTCGACCACGCGTCGAGATCAACGTTGTCCGAAATCTTGCTGGCCGAAATACGACGACGGCTCTTCGCTTCACCACCATCGCCGCAAACGGGCCACACACTCCCAAACACACATCCTAGGTATAGACCATGAGTTTGCCGCTACGCTAAACACACATGGCCATGACAGCAGCGGTCGCTACCCCTCGCGCCCCGACGCCTCGTCCGAAAGCCCCCGCGACCGTCAGCTTCTCGACCAACCTGGCCCCGAGCATCCCGACGCCGCTGTCTACACCCGGCGGCGACCGATCCCGTCCTCCGCTACAGGGAAATCCTTCAGCTCGCCGATCCGCCCGGTCGACGACGACAGATTTTCTCTCCGATAAAGCCACCGCCGCATTCATCCGTCGCGTCCTTTGCTCCAAGCATCTTGCTGAAAGGGGCAGGGCCACCCCAGCCCCTATCGAGGAACTGCTACCACCCCTGACCAGCCGGAACGATGTCGACCTGCAACTATACGCACTCATTGCGGTTGTTTTGAGAGAGTATGTGCAAACGTGGTACAACAAGATCACAGCCGACGACACTTTTGTCAACGAAGTCGTTCAGATAATCGCACACTGCACGAGAGCTTTGGAGCAACGGCTACGAAAGGTCGACTTGGAAAGCCTCTTGTTTGATGAGCTGCCCGACTTGCTGGACAGGCACATCCTAGGTGGGACGAAGACGTGCAGGCATCGGGGCAATTTTTCGCTGACAGTGTTCAACAGCTTACCGCGCGGCGCATGATCCGGTTTCCAGGCCTCCGACCGAAATAGACCCTCGAGAAGTTTATCATTCGCTTTGCCCTCTGGCCCCTTTGTCGCCCATCCCTCGTCCAGAAGACCCTTCGTCTGTCACAAATCAGCAAGGAAACGAAGCGGCCTATCGCCAGCTATTGGTGCAAGGCGTCTTGGCTGTTCTCCTACCAACCGAAGACCTTGAGAACGACTGCCTGACCTCCCTGGTCGGCCAAATCTTCTCCGAGCTCATTATTGGAAACGTTCTCGCCAATAGACTCTCGCAACCCTGGCTCATTTACGAATGTCTCATCATTCTCACCAGATTCCTTGAAAGGGGAGGATCAGATCCCATCAAAGAAGGGGTCGCGGAGGCTTTGCCGGGCGGATCACCTCCCGCGGTCCCCAAACTGGTTCGTCGCAGCTGGTCCATCCAGAGGGCGTTCTGGTCGCTCGTACAATGGTCTTTCCTTGCTTTCACATCAATCCGCTTGCTCATCACCACTCTGGCCATGTCTTCATCCTTGCCCCCACGGTCGGACGGTGATGCCGAGAAACACGAGATGACTGGTCAAAAGTCGGATTCGAAGACGCCAAATCCTGCCACTAGTTCAAACGAGGCGCGGCCAGTGAAGACAAAGACCCCTATCGTCGCCTTGAAGGTGTGGACCTGCATATCGGATTGGATTGAAATGGACACTCGCATGCCTTGGTTGAGTGGAACGCTGTCGATGCTACAGCTCGGAGCAATGGAAGGCCCAGGCCGAGTTGCTGGTCTCAACGGACTCATGGACAGGTAGGCAACCGCCTTTTACTTCCTCTTCCCCCTTTTCTGTTTCTGGAATTCGTCACACTGCATAAAGTCCAAGTCACTGGACCTCGGCCAGCTCCAGTGAGCGAACAGATGTTCTCTGTCAGGCAGGCAAGTGCGTAAGCTGGGACAGCCATTCCCACGATAGTCTATCGGCCAGGTTACAGATTGGATGGTCTCCTTGGTGGGGTGGGTTGATACGGCTTTGCAACGGGCACGGCTTGGGGGTGTACGCAGTCATGCGGCCGAGTTTGTTACAAGACAACGCAAAAAAGGCCGAGGTATGCTGTGCGACACACTCCCACCCGGCCCATTCTGCGGCCCAACCCTGACTTGACCTCTTTCCCCGATTCCTCGAAACACGCGGTTGCATTCCAAAACCCTCGTGGCTGTTAGCCAATCGTAGGATGCATCGACGTTGCTCGCCTCCGATTTGCCTGATAGGCCCTCGCGGGTTCCATCCGCAAGCCTCAATTACGCGCCCAGTTCCAACTACAAGCATCACTTTGCAGGGGGGCCCTCTCATCACCGTCATCTCTTCATCTGCGCTTGCCTAGGTACCGAAAGCACTGTGCTGCGTCCTTGAACAATCGCTCTTCGCTTCGCTTTGCCCCACTGCCACTGTCATCCCAACTCAATGGCGGATGTTAGTACATCACCAGGTCCAGAAGTCATACTTCCCAAGGCCACTCGGGATCCAGCTCATGAAGGACCTTGTCAAGGACCCCCCGTTCTTGACCGCCCCTCGACACCGTTGGATCGCTGCGACCACGGAACGATGCCGATCACAAGCAGTGACTCGACCCGTCCCGAAAACGGGCTGATAGCTTACCCTCGTCCAGCGGCTAATTACCTGGTTCCCCATGGTTCGATGTCGAAGCTTGGCTGAGCTCGTCCTGAGGTGCGCACCCCGGCTGACATCTCGAGAGTCTCTGGGCATTGGGTGGCTTGCTGTCGTACACACCCTCCGACTTCACAACGACAACCACCCGTTCAGCACGCCCAGTCGTCCTCACCGCTGCGACTATGAGAATGTTGGCGTTTTCTTCTCAGGACCGAATCACGAAGTCTTCGTTTGGTGACTTGTCTGCCCGGCCTGGAGGCTACAACCTCGATCGCCTCTTATCAGCGAGGAGGACTGCCGTAAACTCGCCATCGGCCGTGTCTGATCCCTGTTTCGCTTCTCGTGCTACCACTACCCGGCCCTTCTCATCTCTCCTATGGCCTGCTCTCTCCTGCTCTTAACCCCTTTCGTCTAGTTCTACTCCCGCAGATCGTCTCCCCTTTGTCAGTTCACACATGAAAGACCCTGCAACCCCCTCACACACTGGGCGTTGTGACTCTTCAAGTCGGAATCAAACCCGGGACTGACATTGAGCGCTTGCTGCGTCGAAATACAGACTCATTTCACACACCATTCACCAGCGCATCCTCGACGCCTCATACCTGCCGACCCTCCTCCGCTCCACCCGCGCTGCCCTGTTCCCCAACAATGCCCCGGGCGTCTCGACGCTGGCGGCCCCCTCATCTGACGATGAGCTGCGTATTCTGCGCCGCAAGTGCGCTAGCGCGCTTCTAGCCAGACTCCCGCCCTGGCTGGCCAACCTTTACTTGGGCGGGCGAGGCCTTGGCTTCCGGTGGCGATCCGATCTGGCTTCGAAGACCGTTGCTGCTGCCTCCTGCGTGAGCGAGGCCGGCAGCTCCGGCAAGGTAGACAATGGCAGCGAAGGAGGGGACGGCATTGCCAATAATGAAGACGACGCCCTCGGTGACGGCGAGAATGGCGAACGGCGACAGATGCTCTCGGAGATAGAGAATGGCATTCTCGACGTCTTCTCGGACGAGTACTGCAACAAACACTTGGTGTATAGCGTTTTGGAGCTGGTTTTGGTGAGGCTGATGCCCGAGCTGACGGAAAAAGGCATCGTCGAGCTCTGGGAGGAGCGTCTGAGCTTATGATGGACTCTTTACGATTCTATGGCCTTTTTAACGTAATGACTCGTTTCACTTGTTCTAGATACCCTTTCTGTCAGAGATGGCCGCAACATAACATTTTTCTCTTCTCCTTCACTTTGATGATCACTCACGCGAATCTACGAGCTCAATGAGACAACGGAGCGAGAGGGAGGCAATCGATGTGTCCTCATATGCGTCGCGGACCAGTCAGGCTATGGTAAGAAAGAAAGAGAGGAAATGATAGGGGGCTAAACCCTGGAAACCCAAAAGCAAAAAAGGGGCCGCCCAATTTTTTCTGTTTTCCGCGCGTACACTGGCCGGGGCAACACGAGTCTTCGTCAGTCCAAGGGGAGAGGAGGAAATCGGAAAGCAGATGCATGGTTCGCTCTCTCTCCCGTCTGGTTGCGACTCGGGGGCGAGTGCCTCTCACCCCTCTTTGTCCAATATCGTCTCCCCATCATCCTCGGGCCTCTCCCACCTCGCACTTCGAGCCGTGTTCCCCAATGTTCTGCTCTCCTTAGCGGCATCATCCTGAGCCGTTTACCGATTATGATAACCAGTGCCATGATGCCCACTCATCCATGACCGAGACCATCGCTGCATAACCCCCTTTGGTTGCCTTGGGTAGTCCCACCCCCGCGCTTGGCTATCCAGCCGCGAACCAAGAACCCTCATTCTTCCAATACAGAGAGCGTGAAAGAAAGAAGATGATACGGTGAAGAACCGGACCAGGAGCCCGAAGGCAGAGAAACCAACATAGCTTGCAGAAGTTCGCACCGAAGAAGCTGTTAAAGTGGTTCAACAAAACAGTTATAGATGAAAGGGAGAAGAAGAGGAAAAAGAAGAAAACAGAGATAGAAAAGCAATGGGGAATTTTCGGTGTTCGCGTGAGCGAAAAGTTCTTCCCTTGGGGGAGTGGTGGTGTGACTGGGGTATATGAATATGCTGATCGTAGTAGTGTCGAGCATGGTATTGATGTTGCTTTGTTCCGAACGTAAGAGAAAATTAAAGAAGAAGAAAAACACAAGACAGAATGTCGCCCTCGCAGAAGTCGTTTGGCGCGAACCCTCCCCGACACTATAAACGATAAGTTATATTCTGCAAGTTCCAATGTCGTGAGACTGGGAACCAGAGAGGGAAGACGCTCGAACTCGTCATCTCTGAGCTGGAAATGAAAAGGAGGGGAGAGCCTCAGTGTACATCAAGAGTGGGCTTGGAGGTCGTCGTGAGACTGAAGCCGTGTATGCCTGGGACCTCTGATCCCTTACAACAGGTATCGCGGATGACATGTGTGTTTCCGCCCCCGCCCCGAAACCGAAATCCGATTCGGCAAGCTGGTTGTGTTCTTCGCAGAACTCTTGCCGAGTCTAGAGGTTGGTAACCAATACGATAATCCGTTATTCTGTTGTCGCTGCCCACGCACACATGCGCGATGCTGTCGTTACCTGACCAAGCTCAAGACCCAAGCAAACAAACGCCCAAGGAAACCAGAAACTTTATGTTGGAAAAAGAGAGTGACGGTACTGTAGAAAGCCGTTGAAGGAAGTGAAGAGGTTGTCATCACCGAGTCACAACCGGCTCGGATTTGGTCTCGAGATGCATTGGGGGCGGGTGTTGTGGCAACATCTCGGTGTCTCCCTCTGGAATCCGATCCAAGATACCCAACGATTGAGGCGCCCCGGTCTTGACAAGCTGATGCTGTTGTAATCGTAGCTTCTCCGTCAATCTTATCATCATCATGTACTCGGTTTGATCCAGTAGCGCTCCTCCACTGTTGCTTTGGATGTAGCTCAGCAGAGTATCTGCGGCCTTTCGGGCATCCTCCTGAGTTGGCGACGTCGGCGAAGAACCTGCAGGTGTCGTGACCGATCGGCCGGCCATGCTGCTGTTACTACTGCTGTGACGCAAATGAGGCGAGGAGGAGATGGCAGTATCCAGACAAAAATGCGGTGCTGCCATCTCGTGAACAGGCGATTCCAGTGCGGAAGACGGTGCCGTGGAAGCAGGATGATACTTTGGAGTCATGGACTCGGTCACCCCGACTTGGTTCATATATTCAATGTCGAGAGTCGGGAATGTCTGGCTCCTCGGTCTCTGAAAGTTCGACCCAGCTCCCCCATGCAGCTGGCGAGATGGGTCGTTGGCGACAAACTGCCCAGTGTTGGGGTCGGGAGAGAATGTGAAGGTTGCTGTCGGGCTTAGGGCACTCCCGGAGAAGGACGAGTTGCCGGTGTCTGTCAAAGCGCTATTGAGAGACGTCGTGCTTTGCGAGTTGGTGTGCTTGTATGCGCCGCCTTCTCCGTAACCGACGAACCCAAGACCATGCACGGCATCTTCGTCGCTTCTGTCGGCCGAGAGCGGAGACGGATGCCCTGTTGGGGATGCCGGTGAGATGGCAGATGCTCCAAGGGACGGAGAGCCAGAGAGCTTTGCGTGATCCGTAATGTTCGTTTCAGATGCTCGGCGCAAGAGCTTTCCGGAAACCAAGATGTTTCTCTGCTTGAATTTTTCCAACCACGTGGTGTTGATGGACTTTAGCAGACTGGCTTCGGCGCCGTTGGTCGTTCGGGAGAAGTGCTTTGCTTGATCAAGAATCTCGTCGTCACTCGGGGTCAAGCCGGCTTGCTGCTGTTTTCTAACCCACGCGGCAACAGCTCGGTCGATATCCGGAAACTTTCCCTTGTTGTGCCGCCTGCCAGCGGGAGACTGGCTCCTGTCTGCCTCTGGATTGAGGTACTTCTCCTTATTCCGTAGAACCTTGGATACGGTGCTACGATGCCAGAGTTAGAAAGTTGTTGCCTCGGTTGCGTTGTTGCCTGAACCTACCTTCTTTCCACACCGAACATGGCACCGATGTCCGTCTGCTTTACGTTTGGGTGCTCAGCAGCATACTGGCACATCTTTTTCCGGTCGTCATCGCTCAACACCCTGCGCTGTTGGGGTTGTGGGCCGTTGGTCAATCGCGTTGTAGGTCTCGAGGGCGCCGGAGCAACTACAGGTGCCATTCCCAAGGGTGGTGCCGAATAGCTGTTGGGATTCGTCAACATGCTGGGCCACGTTGGTTGAGAGGGTATCATGAGCATTGGAAGCTGCGCATGGGATTGTTGGTGAGACTGCATTGGCTGGACAGGAGCTGGCGGAGGAGCCATCCTGCCGATGGATTCGGACGGCAGTCCATGGCTGACTGTTGGCATGAAAGCAAAACCTCCATAATCCGAGAGACCAGTTTGATGTCCGTATGGGCTCATGTCGCTCCAACCATCGTTGCCGAAGGTGTGGTTGTGCGCCATGTGGCTGTCTTCGTCCTGGACTAGGTGATTGTCCTGGTCCATGGTGGCGGCACCCATGATGGAGTGGTTCATTGTTTATATCACTACGCTCGACTGAAGCCGGAACTCAGGGACCCGGGCTATTCAGGCTGCAAGTAGTGATATCTGGCTGACTGTGATCGTTAAAACCTGGTACCAGGTTGGTGATGGCAAGAAGGGGATCGCGCTCTTAGTTCTGCCTTTGCTGATGAGATGGCACCACGGGCCAAGTGTGGGGATTCCTGGTCCCGACAGATATTGGTCGGGTTTGGCTTCATGAACGGAAAGCAGCATGCATGATAGGAATGGCCAATTGGTCTGGAAGCGCAGCGTGCAGGCGGTCTGCTTTGTAGGTCAAGAAGCCCTGGAGCGTGGAGTGACTCGGACGCAAGTGCGTTGCAGACGCAGACAGGTGCTGGAAAGGGACGGGGGGGGGGGGGGGGG
>PJEX01000624.1:0-18026 GCA_005350895.1 Colletotrichum tanaceti | reverse complement strand
CCCCCCCCCCCCCCCCCCCCCCCCGCTTTCTCCATATCCGTCGAAACATACACTCGAGAAGAAGCCAGTATCGTTGACACAACACACTAGCTGCTGCCGCTGTCGCCGGCGTCATCGCCGTCTGGCTCTCTCAGCCCGAACACCACACCCGGCTTCAGGTCCGCGGCATGGTAGCCGCCAACGTGAAAGAAATGGTCATTGATTATTCCTACGCGCGCCTAGAAGGTGGGGCGCCCATGATCTTTAACGGCATCGACCCAGGCCGCCGTGTGATCTCGGACGAGGAAATAGCTACGGAAAAGGCTTGTAAAGAGCTTGAGGCGAAAACTGAGGAGGCGCACGAATTGAAAAAGTATAAAGGCCTTACTGATAGACAAAAGGAACTTTGGAACGAACGATGGCGTGCTTTACTTAAGGAAACTAGTGACTGCAGGGACAAACTAGAAGCCCTACGTGGCAGACCTAGCTACACGCCATAATTACTTCTGGTCACTGCTTATTATAGTCTATCTTTATATACTCTACTTACTTCAATTACTTGTTAGAAGAGTTTTGTCGACGTTCCTGCAGTCTTTATTTGATTCGGCTAATCTTTCTAGCTTTGCGGCCCTTCAGGAGGTTAGCCCGGGCTTCTTCTGGCCCACAGATCGGGATATGCTGGAAGCCGCCTAGGCGGATGTCCTGGCTGGCGACATTCTGGAGACGCCGGATGTCTGCGGGATCCGACATGCTCTTGGCAAGTTGGCAGGGTCCATGACGATCCTCCCGTTGTCTTCTTGTACGTGTTCACGGCTCTGCGGTCCAGAGTTAGCGACCGTCTCATTGCTGTGCCGCGCCGGCTGCAACACGGCATTCGGCAACTGCGCCGACGCCGACTCGGGAAGCATCTCCGCCGACGGCAGCTGCGGCAAGAACGGCAAGACATGCAAGGGCTCCAAGTTCGGAGACTGTTGCTCGGCCGATGGGTACTGTGGAAGCACTGCGGACCATTGCGAAAACTGCCAGTTCGAGTTCGGAACCTGCGTTGCTGGCAACAACATCTCCAGCGATGGGTCGTGTGGAAAGAACGGCAAGATCTGCAAGGGCTCCAAGTTTGGCGATTGCTGCTCGTCGGGCGGTTTCTGCGGCAGCTCCAAGGACCATTGTCAGGCGGGTTGCCAACCTCAGTTTGGCACGTGTGCGGCAGAGGACAACGTTTCTACCGACGGAACTTGCGGTATGAATGGAAAGACGTGCAAAGGCTCTGCTTTTGGGGACTGTTGTTCTTCTACCGGCTTCTGCGGCAGATCCACCGCCCATTGCGATGCCAGGTGCAATGCGTCGTTCGGCACCTGCAACGCTGCCGCTGCAAGCATCTCCACGGACGGGACCTGCGGTAAGAACGGCAGAACATGCAAGGGATCGACCTTTGGAGATTGTTGCTCGTCGACCGGCTTCTGCGGTACATCCTCCGACCACTGTGGTGCCGGTTGCAACTCCGCATTCGGATCGTGCAACGAGGGGGCTGGCAGCATCTCGACCGACGGGAACTGCGGTCCCAAAAATGGCAAATCCTGCCAAGGCTCAGCATTCGGCGACTGCTGTTCTGCCAACGGCTACTGCGGAAAGAGTACCGACCACTGCCGCAACGGCTGCCAGCTTTCGTACGGCCTGTGCACTGGTATTTCGAGTGATGCGGTTTGTGGCACAAGGAACGGCAAGACGTGCGCCGGATCCGGCCTCGGAAACTGTTGCTCCAGCGGGGGCTACTGCGGAAGCACCGGAGCTCATTGTGGTCAGGGATGGTAGGTTGCGATTGAGACTCACACTGCTTCTGGCGTCACGTCACGTCATGTAATAATATTTGATGGACCGCCTGCTAACGCCGTCTTCTCATCAGTCAGAAAGATTCGTCCAGCGGCTGCCTCACGGCCAACATCCCCTCCATCGATGGCACTTGTGGTTCGAGCAAAGGAGGTCTCACATGCGCTGGCGGTCCCTTTGACGGCTCATGTTGTAGCCCTGCCGGCTTCTGCGGGACGACCAGCACTCACTGTGGCTAAACTAATGCCTTACAGTGCGTCGCTCCATTGACAACTTGCTGGCCTACCTAAGGATTGCACGGGTAGTTGGGTGAGTTCCCGTAGGCTTTGCGGCCCTTCAGGAGGTTAGCCCGGGCTTCTTCTGGCCCACAGATCGGGATATGCTGGAAGCCACCTAGGCGGGTGTCCTGGCTGGCGACATTCTGGAGACGCCGGATGTCTGCGGGATCCGTCATGCTCTTGGCAGGGTCCATGACGTTCCTCCCGTTGTTCTTCTTGTACGTGTTCACGGCTCTGTGGTCCAGAGTTAGCTTAGCGTCCATCCATCTCATTGCTGTGCCGCGCCGCGGCCGCCTGGGATAACAACTCACCCAATGATCAGGTCGTCAACTGTCACCTTTCCCCACCTGTCTTGTCCGGGCTCCTCGAGTTCGTCGATGCCCTTGAGGATCTTGAAGAAGTTTCGGTTACGCGGAAGCAAGCACAGCCGGGGGTTCGAGTGAGGGCAACCCTGAGGCACGTCATCGACGCCGGCGAGGATGTACGAGTGGCCGTTGGGGCAGCGCCAGCCGGCATTGTACTTGTCCGCCCGCTCCTCAAAGTACTTGGTCGCGTCGATGACGCAGCTGTCGCCGAAGTCGAGGATGAAGGGGGTGGGTCGGTTAGCGGCCCAGAGGGCTGGGATGGCGAGCGTGAAAAAGGCACGCTCGATATACTTGCTGTCCTCCCAGCTTGTGGTGTAATTACTGTTGTAGCCGTCGGCCGGCCGGTCCTCCTTGCCTTGGATCATCTTGCCGTCGGACACCAGTGTGTTGAGCAGCTTGATGCTCTCGGGTGAGCCGTTGAAGATCCGGGCGACCAATTGGTTGACCTGCGCCCTCCAGTTGGTGATGATCCTATCAAAGATGTCGTTGAGGGCAATCTCCTCACGCGCCGAGGACGCCGAGTCGAGAGCGTCCTTGGCAACAGAGAAGGCAGTGCCTATCATGGTGATAGTGCCAGCCTCCCAAGCGGCCCTTCTGTCATTGCCCGTTGCGCCGGAGAAGTACTTCATGCTCGCCAAAGCGCTCCCGAAGAACCTTGGGACCGCTGCTGTGAGCGGGATAGGCATCAGCGTCAAGAAGAGATCGAATATTTTGGAGTCGTCATCCGGTTTCGGGGCGAAAGTCTCAACAAAGTTATCCTTCCGGCGGGCAAGTGAGTTCCCCGTGTTCTGCAGAGAGTCGTAGTAGTTTCTAAGGATCTAGTACATAGTGATGCTTGTTCAGCCATACATGCCTGGTTTTGCTCGTGTCAACAGCTGGTATTAATTACTTACCGTGTGAATCTCGGCGAGCCCGTTCCAGAGCTCGTAAGCGCACGCGCCGGTTTTGTCCTTGGGGAGTGTCTCTGGCGTGTTGTGTGCGTCACAGAGCTCAGTCGTGCAAGTCGTGGCCTGGCCTAGGTCATTGCACCTCTGTTGGCATGGCGGTCAGCACGGGTAAGTCAGGTAGCCAATACTTGCCCACGTTGCCGGTATCGGATACCCTTTGGAAGGGTACCGTGGCTTTCGTGTAATAAGTGATGGTCAGAGAGGTGGGGGGGGGCTATCTCTACATACCGGTCTTGAAGGCATGTGCAGGTAGGAGGCTATATGCTCACTAAAATCCTCACCGGTCCCTTCCCTGAAGTCACAACCCTGCCATCGGCGTATGATGTCCTCCCAGCCGTTCTTGCAGTCGAGAGCATCCCACCGCGCCTTGGGTGTCATTCTGATGTTGTCGGTGACGGCGGCGTGACTACACTGCTTGTCGACCCAGGTGCCGGTGCGAGTCGCAGGGTTGCAGGTTGCGCTCTCGCCCATGCGCACGTTGGCCTTGATTGAGGCCCAGCTGAGTCCTAGGTTGATGCCGTCGGGGAGAAGTTTCGGAGGATCGTGAAACTTGACCAGGTCGACGGCCCAGTCGATGGTGCCGCCCATGTTGTAGCGCTTATACGCCTGCGTGCGTGATTCCTTGAGGTTGTCGTCCATATAGGCCACCCAGAGGTCGCCGTCAACCATGATGCGCGAATTGCTCTCAGCGTCAAGCCAGGACCGGCCCTTGATCTCGGCAATCTCAGCGTTGCTCATGTAGCCAGCCGTATCGGTGCAGCGTCCCTTACGAGCATATGAAGTAAGACGGTCCCCTGTGTATAAGCAGTTGGGGCCAGTGCAGGACGGGTTTGCCATTTGAAAGCTGCGGCCATAGCTACTGACGCCGACAAGCACCTTGTTGGACGGCACGCCGGCCTTGGTTATCATAACCTGATGACAAGTCAGCGAGCAAGCACTGAGACGTTTTGGGGGGGGGGAGTAGAGGAGAAGGGGGTGGAGTAAACGCACCAGAGTGTTCATCGTCTCAGTCCTGTTCACGTGGCTGCGTAGACAGTTACCGGTCGGGCAACCAGGCGTAGCCCACTTGTTTCCAGCATCCCACTGGCCGTGCAGATCGTAGGTCATGTAGACAATGTAATCAAGTAGCTCAGACATGGCCTTGATAGGAAACTGTTTGAGATACCAGTGAGAGGCCGGGGCTGCGATCGAGAGCGACTTGTCCTTCGGCAGCTTGGCCCGCAGTCTGGACAGTAGACGCAGGTAGTTCAAGGCTTCGGAGGGGTCACCTTCCGGCACGCCCTCGCCGAGGTTGGGGGCTGACGGATACTCCCAGTCAATATCGAGCCCGTCCAGGCCGTTGTCAACCACGTACTTGACCAGGTTGTCTGCCAGCTTCTCGCGATTCTCGGGCTTGACGCCGTTACGGAAGATGTGGTAGAACGGCACCTCGGCCGAGAAAACCCAGCCGCCAAAGGAGATGATTCGCTTGGGCCCGCGCAGCTTCTTGAACTGCTGAAACTGGAACTCGGCTAGTTCGTCTTCCTGGTAGACGTTGAAGTTGTCATCAATCATGCCAAAGGCGAAGTGAACATGCGTGAAGGATGGGTCGATCTGGGTAGCGTCCATATTGAGGCAGTTGCGGCCTAGGTTGAATCCCTCGAAGTAACCGAGCTTTATGAACTGCGCTGGGGGGCCGCTCTGGATGATGCTCATTCCGCAGTTGGAAATGCAGCCGTACGTGTTCTTCTTGGCTGTGCCAGGGGGGCCGGTGTTTGTGTCGATGCAGAAATCTTCAGTCGTGCCACATTGTCCCCACTGAGTAGTATGTCAGTGCCAGTTATCCCGTTTCCTCTGACCGTTGGGTAGACAGGCGGAGATAGAATACGGACAGAAACCACTCACAATGTTGCAGCACGAGTTGAGCGGACACTGGTTCATCTTGGCCCAGTCTCGCGAGGTTGATCCGCTCGGCTTGGTCGAGCCGGGCTTCTGGGGACCACAGACAGCATTGGCGATAGGGGCGGGAAACGGCGGCGTGCCTTCACTCAGGCAGATCCAATTATCGGGCCAGAACCCGTTCTCGCATCCGTTCCAGCCTGTAATCGTTCTAGTGTTAAAAGAGGACAACGATGCAGTAAGACAGATATCTGGTGACAGGACGCCTGGCTGTTTGTGGGCAGCAGAACACCTCCCACTGACTGGCCTGAGGAGGAGCAACAGTGGGGAACAGCAGAAGAAAGAGACAGAAGAGACGGAAGAAAGAGACGGAAGAAAGAGACGGAAGAAAGAAGTTCGAATAGAAGAAGATGAGGACAACGTTTGGGGACTACGATGACGGATGACACTTACCCCAGGTCTCCTTGTTGAGCTTCTCGAGCTCGTCGACAGTCAGGCCATGAGCAGCCGCCACCTTGGCGCAGAAGTCGCCGTCTTGGATCTTGTAGGCAAAGCAGGATCCGTCCGCGTTCTTCTTGGGTCGTAGGTCGGGGAGCTTGCCGGGCGTGCAGCAGACGTGCTGGCCCGGCTGCAACGTCGCGCATAGGCCAGACTTGGTATTGTATTGGTAGAACTGCGCTGCAGTCAGACCGTCGCCGCACCGCGTCACCAACTTGCCGCAGTCATCGCCGTCGTGCACTCTCTGGGTCCGACACGATCCATCCGGGTTGGGCTGTGGTGTTGTTGGTTTGGGAAGAGTCCCGGCCGAGCAGCAGATCAGCTGGCCCGGCTGCAGCGTCGAGCACAGGTTTGACTTGGGGTTGTACTTGTAAAGGTCCGCGGCCGTCATACCGCCGCCACAGCGCGTCACTAGTTCGCCGCAGTCGTCGCCGCTCTTGACGTCGATGGTGCGGCAGTCGGCTCGCGCGAGGAGCAGGCCCCGGACTGCCGGCGAAGTCACGTTCTTGCTGTCGGTCGATTTACTCAGGCCTACCCGGGCGCCGCTGGAAAGCGTCAAGGCGATGTTGGGGCTGACCATGTCGATGGGCTCAGGGTCGACGTCAAAGACCTCTGGGTACGAGGAGATGTCGACACACTGACCATTGGACCACCGGGCAACGGCGTTGTGGACTGTAGTAAAGTCCGGGGTGGAGGCAGCGATGAGGCCGAAGATCTGGTCACCGCTGCGGCCGTCGCACGCCTGGATCAGGGCTGATTTTTCGTCGGCAATTCCAGGCCCAAAGAGGACGGCGAGAAGATAATCGAACAAGGTTTCGGCTACGCTGGGGTTCAGTAGGTTGGCCCCGACATAGACTCCAACGGTGACATCGGAAGCCGTGGCGAAGAGAATGGTGCGGTTCGCGGCCCGGCTCATGGCGTTGCGGAGGTAGCTCTGCAGGTGCTCGACCGGCTGGCTTGCGACTAGGCCACCGGTCTCATTCTCAGACCCGGCCGGCGTCCAAGCCATTATGGAGGCAACGTCCTCGGTCCCGCCCGAAGCCGGAGGCTCCACCGGGCCGGCGTAGAAGTCGTTGGCGAAGACGTTGCAGGCCCGGATAGGCTGTTTCTCCGTGACGGGGATCGTAACGGAGAAGTCGAGCACCAGGGGCTTCTTGCAGGCCTGCAGCTGGCCGAACTCGCCCACGGTGGTCCAGTTGGCCGGGTCGGGTCCCGACACAACGCAGGTGGTCGGGCAAAGATCCTGCTGTGACATGCCGCCGCGATGGAAGAGGGAGCCCACGAGGGGCAGAAAACAACGTTGGCCGACCCGAACCATGGTGTACTATGGTGTTGACCGGGGGGTTGGATGTAAAATGGAACAGCTCCCTGGAAAAGGAACAGAGCGAGAGACTGGAGTGAGATACTTGAACGGGAGACTGAAATGAGTGACTAAAATGAGAGACTGTAACGAGAGGATGATAAAATGAGTGGTAGGCAACTAGCTACTCATGGTAGGAAAGCTGTTTTGTTTTCGAGATGGACAACTTTGTGGCCTGCACAGCTGCTGTGGTTACTTGCCACTTATTTGTATATCGCTTGATTCTGACCGACCTTTGGTTTCTGGCCTTCCTGTCTTCCTGTCCGAATCGAGCTGGAACCAAGATGCTTTGCTCCGCCTGCTCGCCAAGGCATTTGTTTGCGGGGTGGTTCCATCCCAACGACAACAGGTTGGTTCCTCGCTCTCGTTTCGCTTCACTTCGCGCCTCATTAGGAAGGTTGTTCGCCAGCCAAGCGCTGGATTCTGGAGGAGTGAAATCTCTTGATGCATCAAGTGGGTGAGTATCCCCATCGCAATTCAAAGAGAGAAGGTCCAGATTCGTGTTGAACCATGGCGAATCGTCCAATACTCCGCTGTGCCGTCGGTAGACGATACCGTTTCCGGTCATTGCCGTCATATCGTTGTTGTTGTTGGGCCTTCATCTCATGTGCATTGTGCACATGCAATAGGGCAAGGAAGTTCAGGAGGTTGATTCAAGGTTCTTCTGACCATTTGCTATTCGTCGGCACGATGATTTGTTATAGCCGCCGGCTGAACCTGAACCGAGAAGCCGAGCGCCGAGCGCCAAGCAAGCGCCGAGCAGGCGATGTTTCCTGGGCCAGACATTGTGTCTGTTGGCTCGCCTCACACACTGCAATCAGGAAGACCTTTAGCAGAAGTAACCCTTTTTTCTCCCATGTCGGACCATTATGCATCACGTAATAGCTATACCGAGTACGGAGTACTACAGGTACACCTGAATAAGCGAGCGGGTCGACGTTATAACAGCAGGCAGGCCACAGACAGATCAGCTAGCTACGAAAGGAGTGGCTCACTCTCACTCTCGCATCTCACTCTCACACTCACTCTCACACTCACTCTCACACTCACTCTCACACTCACTCTCACACTCACTCTCACACTCACATACACACACACCATGTTGTTGCGGATCCCCATCTCATCTCTGCTCATCTTATCCCTCGCCATGTTGGCCCAGGCGGAGCGTAGACTTCCAGCCAACCTCCAGGTCGACCTCCTCTTCCCACGCAATGAGACGTACGCGCCGACGCAGTGGTTCCCCATCGTGCTCGGCATCCAAAACCTTGACGCTCTCTGGCCTCTCGACATCGCTTTCGACCTGGAAGTACTGAGCATGGAAGCCTGGAAAAACAACACCTCAGGGGCGCGCGCCGATTGGCAGCACGTCAACCTCCGGCCCAACCTCTTCAGCTTCCCCAATGGGGTTGAGCTGGCCCCGGTCAAGCTCTTCCTGCACTATCCCGTTATAAACATGACCAACGGCACAACGGATAGCTTCAATCTCCGGTGGGGCATCACGTTTGTGAACCGCTGCTTTGCCAACAATTCTTTGGATGACGGGGGCGACGGCTGGTCCAGCGGGGGCGACACCTCAATGCGTCAGATTATCTTCAGCACCGCGCCTGGCGGTCAGACCCCAGACGTTGCGGCCACAGTAGATGCATGCCCGGAGGGTGACAAGAACTCGACGACAGCAGTGCGCGTAAATGAGGTGCGCAAGACCTGGGGTACGGGTTACCAATGCCCAGTCTTCGAGACAGATGTAGAGCCAGCAAAATGCGCGTACCGAGAAGTAGCTCGGGAACTTGCCGCCAACGTCTCGGTAGCAATTTTGAAAAGAATGGGTTGCGAGGGGGGTACCTGGCAGAACATCACATCTCCGTGTGTGCCCAAGGACAAGGAGAGCGGGACAACCTTATCGACCGGCCTTCCAAGAGATTCGTCTTCTTGGGCTCTACTCTTGGGATTGGCGCTTGTGTCGTATTCCCATGTGCTCTAGGCTCGGTCGTTCACGGGCGTGCCCGCAAACCATATGTAATTATTGTACGTGTGGCGTTGCGGAAGCTCTTAGCTGGGCAGAGGCGAATATTACGTTTAGTTGAATGAGAACATGGCGAGTTGCCAACAGACGCACCAATGCCAAGGTGGACAAATGCTTGGCTATGCAATCAACCAACTGACTCCAAGAGAAAAAAAAGGAAAAACAGAAACCGGCTTGGCAGTGACCTTCCTAACTCGTGAGCAGTCGATGTTGGGCTATAACTCTCAGGGGAGGCTCGAACAAAAGACAAGGCCCCGTTGGACAGACTCTACTGTATCCATACTTCCCCGCCTAACTGCCAAGAGGTCCGCAGCACATGACTTTGTCCAGGCTGGTATAGACCATGCGTGGACCCTACCAAGTCCTCATCATCTCTCAAAGGACCTTACCATCTTGGCCCTCGGTCGACGGACAAGGGTGCACTCGGCCGATGAGCCACCGAATATCGAAGAGGGCGGCCTCTATGATGCCTGCTCTTGGTATTGATATTGTGGTCTTTCGGGAAATAAGTCCTGCGGCGCGGTAACTGAATGGTTCTGTCTCATTTCGCTAATGTAAGTGAAGGCTCTGTTGGTAGAATTAGAGCAGATGCTCAACTCAGGATGGCTGTGATGCGTCAGACTCCTTCCTGGTTAGTTCAGTGACTGAACATGGTGTGTCGGAAAGACAGTATTAAGCCACTTCCACGGGAGCATCACGATGTTGGGGTATAAAGACGAAGCGGTTCTCGAGCAAACAAATATTGTTAAACAAAGAGACCTCTCAGACACCCACGTCCCAAGAGCCTCTTCCTTCTCGTCTCTTCAGCAACATTACCAGCAGTAATCCACTTGAACTCGCAGCGTCATGTTTCGTGTCTCGTTCCTCGTCACTTTCAGCCTCCTCGCCGCCCATGGCACTGCCAGCATCCTTGGCCGGCGCCGCTTTGACAGTACTGTCCCCTTCTACGACCACGACCCCAACGTGCCCGCCGACTGCAACCTGTGGTGGAACTCGGACGATGGCATTAGCTGCGAGACCGTCCTCTTAATCACAAGCCTTTCCATTGGTCAGCTGACCAGCATGGTAAGTGTCGATTCCCGTCCTCTCCGCCTACACTACAACTCACCACGCTGTTCTCACGAGAGCTAACACGGCAACAGAACCCGTTCGTCAAGTCGTGCAGTGACTGGAAGGCTGACTATTCCTTTTGCATCGGCTCCGGATCAGGCATCCCGGCGCTCCCGGAGCCCACGGTGGGGCCAACAACTACGTCCCGGCCTCCGGCTGGACCCACTACAACCAGCACCCCGACCAACCCGGGCAACGGCGTGCAGACACCCGAGCCGTGGCAGCCCGGCATGGTGAACAACTGCAACCGCTTCTACCTCGTCCAGGCCGGCGACACGTGTTCCGCCATCGCGTCCAAGACCGGTGTCACCGTCAACCAGCTGGCAACCTGGAATACTCAGAGTCTCAGATCGGTGGTTCGGCCTGCACCGGCATTTGGGCCAGCTACAACATTTGCACCGGCATTGTCGGGGGATCGCCAACACAACCCCCACCGTCTACTAACCCGAACCCGACGCCGCAGCCGATCCAGGACGGCATGGTCAACAACTGTAACCGCTTTCACCTCGTCCAGGCCGGCGAGACCTGCGCTACCATTGCTTCCAAGACCGGCGTCACCGTCGCCCAGTTGACGACTTGGAATAAGGGCATTGGTTCCTCTTGCACGGGCATGTGGGCCGGCTACCACCTCTGCACCGGTGTCGTCGGGGGATCGCCGACGCAGCCCCCGCCGACGAACCCGACGCCGCAGCCGATCCAGGACGGCATGGTGAACAACTGCAAGAAGTTCCACTTTGTGCAGCGCGGGCAAAACTGTGATACCATCTCGCGGCAATACGGCATCGCCCTGGCTAACTTTATTCGCTGGAACCCGGCCGCAGGGTCTAATTGCCAGGGCTTGTGGGCCGAGACATACGCTTGTGTCGGACTGTAACGCATATCGGAGTACAGAAGATGGCCCGCGGATGGCATTTAGGGGGTTGACCTATCGTTCTACTTTTGTACCTCTTTGATCAAAGTAATAATACTTTTAAGATGGATATCTAGAGTGTACTAGCTTAGTTATAGTTGTTCCATCGTTCAGAATCTGTTCGCATTCCTCAATCTTATACCCGCGCAGTTTAGGCATAAGTACTATCCAAAAGTACCAGTAAACAACCCCGGCACCAAGACTATAGGCAGGTTAGTAAGCAAACAGATGTGGTCCGATAATAGTGAGACAATCACTTACATGCTGGCCCCAACAACTGCGTATGTCGCATGAAACAATCCGTTTACCGGCTTGGTGTCGGGTGGGAAAAATGGTGCAGCTAGAAGCGCCAAGCTCAACCCGATCCGCAACAAGACTGCCGGAATCCATGCTTTGAAAGGCCTCTTGAGGTCAGGTCGCTTCGCTCGTAACCACAAAAGTCCAAAACCAACAGCCAACGCAAGAAACTGCCCAGGATATCCTTCGACTTCGAGGATAAAGGAATAAACTTCTCCTGTCGGGGGAAGAGCGATGACGAGAAACGATGGGATATAGTGAACCAGTAATCCGCCTAAAGGTGAATTGAACGGTCTTGTCGAAGAGAGTATGTCAGAAAACGGTAAGAAACCTTGCCTGGCAATCTCCTGTTTGGTACGAGCCTATAAAGTCGTCAGCAACCCGAACCAGCGTATTTGGAATGCCATAATGATGAATTACTGCAGAAAAGGCAACGACGAGGACGTTGGCTCCGGCGCTCAAAGCAACAGCTAGAGGAAGGACAGTTTTGCCAAGACCTTCGCCGAAGATCCTTGTAAAGTAGAGAGCAGCTATGAGCTCCCCGCCTTCTTTGATGTCCTCGATGGGTACAACGAGGAAATAAGCCACATTGATGAGGGCGTACAGCCCGCACGCAGTTGTCAAAGCGGCCATCATAACGGATCGCAGTGTCCGCACGGGGTCCTTCACCTCATTGAGAACGTAGTTGGCGTTGTCGAGTCCATTATAGGAGTAGAATACCTTGAAAAGGGATGTCGCAATAACTCCCCAGTTCCAGTTCGTGTCCTCCCAGAGATTTTCCCATGAGAGTGTCGCAGAGGTTCGTGCTGCGTCGGTAGATGGTCGAAACACGACGACATAAATACCGGAGACGATCATGAAAAGAACGAGGCCAACTTTGACCCAGCCAAGAATATTCTGCAGCGTGACGCCGAAGCGTGGGAAGCATCCATGAATGATTGTGACAGTGGTCAACAATCCAATTGCGAGACCCTTTCGGACAAGATCGCTGGGGTTTTGGCCGCCGAGCGCGAAGAGCAAGTACTCGCTGAAGACGATACAATTGCTCGCTGTAAACCCCAAGAGAACAGCATGGATGGCGATGAGGGTCGAAGCGAGGAAACGTGGTCGTCGATACGTAAACTCCAGATAAACTTTGTCGCCTCCGGACCGCGGCAGCATCGATCCAAATTCGAGAGAAACCATCAGGCCACAGCCAGCAATGATAGCACCAATGAGCCAGAGCAGCAGTGATAGACCTGGGCTACCGACGGAGCGAAGGATTGCGCCTGGGGTGGCAAAGATGCCGCTGCCTATGACTCTTGAGATGACGAGGATATACGCACTCTGCCAAGTCAATGTTCGACCGAGTGTCGATGTCTCTGGAAGCACACCATTCTCCACAGCGCGGGTTAGATAAACATCTTCTGTTACGATATTGTCCTCGGCTATCGCTTCTACTTGAGAAACTGGGTGCTTGCTGTCCGAGATGGTAGCTGTCGATGGTAAACGAGACGACGTGGGAGAGAGTAAAGAGCGCCGCTCTTGTTGGTCGTCGAGGGTATTCATATTATTTGGTAATTAGTCAATGCGTAATACGTGAGGCTGGGACATCGACTGAAGTCGTATGAGAGAAGGAAACGCTTGATGGGAATAACTAGACACAAAAGTTGCATAATATCGTACAAAGTGATGTTGATCGTGGGTAGCGACGCCTCGTCAATGAAAGAGACGTCAAAAGTGTTTGGCGGAAATGGATCTGTCACAGGGATCCGTATCGCTAGGCCAATATTAAGCAGTGGATTGGAAGATGGTCCAAGGGATGCCAGTGGCAAATATGGCGTGTCCACGGATGTTCTGTCCTAATAGTCAAGAATGCAGATATGCTATCTCGTGAGTCGTGAGGTCTGTCCTGTCTCAAATTGCGTGATTGTGTTTCAAGTAGGTGAGTCCGGTATGCACAGCACAGGAAATCTAGTTTTGTATTCCATACGGACTCGCACGCCATCATGGCGCAAGGTGACGAAAGCTACTGGAGGTTGGTTTCTAGTTCGGCTTGCAGATCACCCGTTTCCCATCTAGGTTTAGTGGCAATGCGGGGTTAGTGGGTTTTTTGAACACATAACATCGGCGCTTGAGCCACTTGTTGCTACAGTCCGTTGCGTTGGCAGCGTTTGTGAATAAATAACGCGTCTGTGCGTAAGGGGCGAAATGCTTGCCTGTCTAATCTGACTACTTTTTCGCTAGGGATGTAATAAATCTTAGACTAGTTAATATCTAAATACTGTAATTAATACTACTGTTACTGTTACTATCGCTAGCCTACCCTTTAAAGTAAGGCTATTTATACTCTATATAAACTACTATTTAGTGTATACTAATTAATAATCTACTAGCTACTGTATAAGTTTCTTACTTATTATTACTATATATAAGTTAAAGCCCTTAATAGTATAGCCCTACTTAAAGCCCTTATATAGTGTAGCCTTAACTAAATTAAGCTTAAGAAGCCTATAAAGCCTATAATATCCTTAATTTTATCCTTATTATCTCTATACCCTCTATTACTAATTAGACTATTACTACTAATTAGACTAAATATTAGATTAATTAAATATTAGTAATAATAGCTCTAATGCTAGATAAGGATAAGTAGAGGAAGATAGTATAGATATTAATATTAATAGAGATAATAAATAAAGAGGTAGCTTCTTAGATAAATTATACTATTTAGACTATTAGATAATAGTAATATTAATACCTTATAACTAAGTAAGTAAAGAGATACCCTATTATAAGCTATAGTTAGATAAAGCTAGAGTTTTAGTAGCTCTATAAGCTACTAGAGCTACTAGTATATTATAATAACCTTACTTTTAATAAGATAATAGATTTCTAATTTAAATAATTTAGTATAACTATCTATAAATTAACCCTTAGCTAGTAGCTTAAGGCTATTAGTTAGTTATTAAAAAAACTTTACTTAATTGCTGCCTAATAAGATAAAGATCTTTAGTATGCTTAGATATATTATATATAAAGGTATAGCCTACAGTAGCTTATTTTTATTAATAAGTCTAGCGTTAATAAGCGTACTAGTGCTTAAAGGATAGGCTAGGCACTAAAGGGTCTTACAGCCTACTAAACGACTATACTTAAGTAAAGGTAATAATATTAGATCTTACTAGCCCTTACCTTTAATAGTATTATTAATATTATTATATACCTAGGGATAATAAATAGTAATAGCTTCTTTATATAGATAATAGAGGGACTATTACTAAAGTATGCTACTTTTCTTACGCTAAAGTTAGTTATTATAATAGATAATGTAAGCTTCTATAAGCAATAGGATATTAAGGAGGCTTATAATGCTGCTAGTGTTATCCTTAAGTTTCTTCCTCTATACTTACTAGATTTTAACCTAATTAAAGAGTTTTTTAGGGACCTAAAGAGGCTATTTAGAAAGCGATATCCTATCTAGAATTAAGATAAGTCTAATAAGTAAGATTTTAAAGACCTATTAGTAGACTGTATTATAGAGGTTAGATAAGGGATAAGGTAAATAGAGGGCTATTTTTAGTATTCCTTTATTAATTTTAAGGGTATAGAAAGGTTATTTAATAACTTTATTATTATATAGGATAAAGAAGTATATTTTAGTTAGAGTAGTATTAAGACTACCTCTACCTTTAAGGTAGAGCTAGAGCTTTTACTAGTGTTAAAATAGGCTACAGTTAAGACAAATAAAATAATATATAAAGGAAATACTAGTTATAGTACTCTACTCCTCTATATCTAAATAATATAACTCTATTAATAAAGTGTTATTATTAACTTTAATTAGATTAGCTACTACTACGCCTAGTAGGTTAGCAGTATTATTAATACTATTAGGGTATTACTTATATATAGTATTTAGGAGGTATTAACTTAGCTAGAGGTTAGGTAATTAAATTAGAGTTAGTCCTAGAAGTAAGGATATAAATAATATATCTATAAAGGCTAAGGCTAGGTAATTAGTAGGTTATTAATTAAAGGATAGGTATACTTACTAAATCTTTTATCTTTAAGCAGCTAACTATAAATAGTCCCTTTATTAACCTCTACCTTTTTACTACTCTCTACCCTTTTACTAACCTCTACCCTTTTGTTAACCTCTACCCTTTTATTAACTTATACCCTTTTATTATTAACTTTATCCTCTTTTAAGATTAGGCTGCTGCTACTAAAGTATAAAAATTTTATTAGTTACTTAAGTGCGTTAGCTAAGACTAATTATAGTAGCAGCTACTTATAAAAACCCTATATATTAATAAAAGCCTTAATTAACTACCTTAATAGTTTAATTAGGCTAATAGGTATACCTAGATCTAAGTAGTATGTAATTAGTATCTACTAGATAATTATAAGGCTAGATCTAACTAATCTAATCTACTTAAGGGCCTTAATAGTACTACCCTTACCTACCTATTAGTTACCTTCTTAATTAATAAACTACTTAATAAAGTTATTTACCTTTACCTACCTACTTAATAGTAACTTCTCTTTATATTACAGCAGTAATAACAATAGTATTATCTTAGCCTGTCTTAAAGGCGTCTGTGGCAGCAGCAGCGGCAGTAGCAGCCTAAGTAGTGCTAGGTTAATCTATAGATACTGCTAAGGAGGAGGCGTCTAGAGGTATTAAGGCTATCT
This sequence comes from Colletotrichum tanaceti, assembly GCA_005350895.1. Taxonomy (NCBI): domain Eukaryota; kingdom Fungi; phylum Ascomycota; class Sordariomycetes; order Glomerellales; family Glomerellaceae; genus Colletotrichum; species Colletotrichum tanaceti. The sequence goes on along the minus strand of PJEX01000624.1, from coordinate 1,880 downwards.
TAACTGCTTGTGGCTGAATGATAAGTTGACTACTGCGTTTCCTGCAGTATTATTACCTGCTAGATAATTAACAGTAGGCCTGGCTAACCTGACTGCTACCTATTAGTTGCCTTCTTAATTAATAAACTACTTAATAAAGTCGTTTACCTCTACCTACCTACTTAACGGCAACTTCTCTTTGTATTGCGGCAGTGACGATGACAGTATTATATTAGCCTGTCTTAAAGGCGTCTGTGTCAGTAGTAGCAGTAGCAGTAGCCTAAGTAGCGCTAGGTTAATCTGTAGATACTGCTAAGGAGGAGGTGTCTAGAGGTATTAAGGCTATCTTAACTGCTTATAGCTAAATAATAAGTTAACTACTATGTTTTCTATAGTATTATTACCTACTAGATAATTAATAGCAGGCTTAGCTAACCTAACTAGCCTAGCTACAGTATACTTATTATCTATACTCTGCTTTAGTATACCCTTTACTTAGCCTTTTATTATACCCTTTTTAGTATACTGCTTAGTAAAGCTAATAACTATACTTAGTAGAGGATTATTAATATTAATACCTAGCTACTACTTTAAAATTACCTCCTACTATAACTTAAAGTTATATAGTATAAGTTAGAAGTACTCCTTATTAATAATAAAGTACTAGTTAGTATCTAGGCTTTGCCTACTGCTGTTGTGATAGCTTATCTAATTAGTATACTAATAATGCTTTATTAGCTACTAAAATAACCTCTCTTTTTACCTTACTTAATTAGCTACTTTATTAACTATCTTATTTAATATAGCCTTTTTTAGCTTAAATATTAGCTAGCTGCTTAGTTACTAATTAGCTAGTAGTTAGCTGTAAGGCTTCTTTTATAATAGTATTTCCTTATTAGTTAATTTAATTACTACTCTTATGTATACTAGGGTACTTAAGGCTAATGTAATTATCCTAGTAGTATAGGTAACCTTAATAGTAAAGAATATATTAGAGAAGTATTTATAGACTAGATTAAGCTGCTCTATAATAGTAAGCTATAGTATTACTAGCTATTTACTATTTATAGCGCTAAAGTTATTATAAAAGTATATAACTAATATCTTTATAGTAGCTTTTTTTTTACTAAACTTAATTAATAACTATCTCTTTATTAAGAGGTATTACCTTTATAGTTAGCTTTAAATATAGTCTTTTATCTCTACTAATAACTGCTTTTTTTATTATATATAAATAATATTACTAGCTAATAATAGCTTTAGCTACTATATAACCTAATAAGGATAGATAACTAGTACTAACGCTACGCTAAGGAATTTAGTATCTATTATAAAGTAGATATTAGTCTTATTATCCTTAAAAGGTAAAGGTAAGGGTATAATTATACTTTATTATTATTATAAAAGTAATAAAGTATATGCTTATAAAGTATGCTGCTGTAGCGCCTGTAATAGGGTCTTAAAAGGGTTACTAAGAGTATTAAAATATATACCTATTTTATAGCTAATAGGGTTATTAAGCTTAGGTTAGTAGGTGCTACTAGTATTATTAGTATCTTTATAGTTTTTATAGTTTTTAGCTATATCTATAGTATCTTTAGTATCTTTATAGTTTTTATAGTTTTTAGCTATATCTATAGTATCTTTAGTATCTTTAATATCTTTATAGTTTTTAGCTACCTCTATAGCCTAGTACCCTTAGGGCTTTTATAGCCTTACCCTCTTCTTTATTACTTTATTAACTATAATATATAGCTTTATAATAATTAATTAGGGTAGAGGCTTTAGTAATAGCCTTTTAATAATAATTCTTAACTAACTATTACTTAATAGCTTACTAGTAGATAGGTTTCTAGAGGGAGTTATAATAATAGTAGTAGTAGTAGTATATATAGCCTTAT